>JASCZI010121318.1:17137-36832 GCA_036250425.1 Stylosanthes scabra | reverse complement strand
AGTTGGTAACTCAAGTTTAATTTGAACTAACTTTAGCTGCAAATAATTAACATCATCAATCTATTGATTTAAGATCACGCCATATGCATAAAACTAATTCCACATCGAGAGGTAATGAGATATAATTGAGTTAGGCATGCAATTATTGTTAAATTTCTAGGTCATCTTTTATATATATATCCCTAAGTTGTTAATTGTGATTTAATTTATAATAATTATCATGGCTCATCACATTATTGATCATGCAATTTTCAGTTTGTGCAAAAAAGTATCTTCTATCTGTTCATTGATCTCATTCATTTTTCTTTTCTTTTCTTTTTGCAATTTCTGCTTTATTTATCAAGTTTGGAAGAAGTTAATTTCAACACTTAATACATTAGTTTGTTGGTTGATTGCGATTAATTACATATGTTAATTATCTATTATATATATAAGCCAAAATTGTAACTCAATTTTAATGATTCTTTTTTTTTCCTTTTTTTTTTTTTATCTTTTTTGTTGAAATAATATTATCCAAATACCTTAAGCTTTTGACCTACTTTGAAATATGATATTTACATATTCAATCACTTTGAGATGGACATGAATAATTTAAATTAAATGAGAGGGAATGGCATAGAGAAGTGAGTTGAAGCATATTTAGTTTCAAGTTAAAAAAAAAAAACATATCTAGTTTGAAAGAGGTAACCCCAAAATTGTCCGTGAATTTTCAAATCAACAATAAAAATGTCCATAAATTTTAAAAAAGATAAATGTACCCCTCAATATTATTAAAACGTGACAAATTAACCCAAAAGTCATCAAATTTCATAGTTAATGTTTTACTGATTTTTTTTAATTTTGGATTAATTTATCACATTATTTTAATAATATTGAAGAGCATATTTATCGTTTTCAAAATTTATGGATATTTTTGTTAGAAATTTAAAAATTCGAGGGTAATTTCGATGGTTAACTCAATTTGAAATAATAAAGTTAAAAAAAAATCTTTCTCATCAGATTGGCACAAATTAAATTAAAGTATGACAGTTTCTAACAGTTTAGTTGAGTACAGTAGTTTTCTATAAACTCTATGATGAATATTATTATTTATTAGTTAGAACTTAGAAACAACACGCAATATGAGCACAAAATTGTGGACTAACATTATAAATGAAAATTAATACGAGAAACGGAACAAAGACACTTATATTAAGACTTTGTGTATGTATGTATGAATGTATGATAAGTGTTCAACCAAATGTAGGTGAAATTTTTAATTATTTGTTATGTCAATTTGTATCTTGTCAAACTCTCTGATCTAACTGCTCAAGAATGGTCAAATTTCACAATTTATGGATGTTATTGGCCTCAAAAACAAAATATCTATTGTATTATAAATGCAATCAAGGGATTTGATTATTCCTGATTCAAAAAAATTAATTAATTTAGACATGTGAGGATGTACAAGAGAGTCTATATATCGAGGGACGTGGTGAGGGGGCATTTGCCCCCACTCATTTCTTAATTTTTTTAAGAAATATTTTAATATATATAAATGCCCTCACTTAAAAATTAATTGCCTCCACTTATTTTATTTGTATCATTTTTGTTTTTTTTGTATGTTTATTATTTTAAATATTTTTTACATTTTTCTATTTTTTTTCTTTCCAAATCTTTTTATACTAAAATTTATGTCAAATAAATAACATAATTTTAAATATCTTATTTTTTAGTTCATTCTCATATTTATTAGTTAATAAATAATAGTCAATAACTCTTTTTTTTTCCTCTAATCTTGTTTAATCAAGTGTATCGGTGCAAAAATTCTATTATTTTTTAATTTTAATCTCCCACATTTTGTGGTTTCCTAATTCTCCAACTATATTTTTCTAAATAAAAATTCTAATTCAAGTATACAAACAATTTACGTATTAATATATTTTTTATTCTTTCTAGGATTTTATGTATTTTATTTTTTTTTAATTTATTAATGAGTAAATATACAAAAGTACATACAAATGATTTTACGATATACAAAATTATACATGAAAGATTCAAATGGACAAAGTACATCGTAAAGACAATTAACAATAAATAAAAGACAATAAAATTTTTTATATGCACTTTCATTCATTTACTCTTTATTAATTTTATCTTCATTTATATTTTTAAATATAAAAATTTGTATAATGAATTTGTCATATTCATTTTTCATGTAATTATATATATATATATCTTTTGTGAGACGAACATAGTTTAAATTCATAAAATTATTTATATGTTATTTATATTTTTTAATGATAAAAATATATTATTTTACTTCCACAATATAAATTTTCTGGATCCGTCACTGTATATATCTTCATTATATATGTAAAAAAATAACTCCAACTTTACAAAATAAAAAATCCCATAATAATTATTTATCAATTGCAATATAACTAACTATTTCGAACAAGTATATTTTACCTAGCTAGGTCACTTGTAGATATTGACATTCTATATTTTTTATTGCGAAAATATATAATATTTCAATCGTATTTTAATTCTTAATTTTAATTTACTCTTATTTTCTTGAGCTAAGCTTAATATATATATATATATGGCTTATTCGACCCAACTCATCTTACTTTCAATTTATTTTCAACTCCGTAGAGTTAATGTTTTGGATTCGCCGTTGCGTAACACGTGTTGTCACGTCCATGTTTAACCTATATATACATTACAAAGAGACAACTTAAATTTTGAAAATGTCTTAGATTTTACTTGATTAAAACGAAAATAAAGAATTTGATAAAAATTTTAAAAAAAATGATTTAAAGGTTAAAATTAGATGAATAATATAATAGCGTGTGTTAGAAAAAAAGGAAGAGTTGTGTGAAAATGGGATAAGAGGAAGCAATTAATGAAAGGGGGGTAGCTGGCACACCTTAAACTATCATCGTATCTAGTATCTACTGCATACATTGCATTGCGCGTGTTATAATGTTCTCTCCTATTTCATATTAATTATAGCCATATACTTTATTTATATAATTTTGACATTAAATCTTGTTTCCATGTCTACCATGCAGATACCCTCATTCAATTCACTTCCCTTCAATTCAACTATATATAACAGTCACCATATGAATCTGAATCCCACACACAAAACCCTCTATTCATATTTCTTTGCTGCGGCGGCGTCTATATGGGTTTCCGCAAGCAGGTAATTATACATCTCCTCCATCTATCTTTTCTTTTCATTATTCATTTCATCTCCTTTAATCTGCTCTTTCTTTTCTTATTCTCACTGTTATTTTAGCCTTTTAATTCTCCCATGTTATTGGTTAATTATTCTTACACCATTATTGTTATTGCAATATGAATTTAACGATCTAGCTAGTGTATGTGTACGTTAGGGAACTCATGAGTTACGTGCGTTTGTTTTTTTTATCATAACTATAAGATTAGATGGACTCAGAAATTAGGATCTTATACTTTAGGATCAGAGAGTTGTTCTGGCTTTTAATTTCCTCTATCTTTACCTTTAATATGATAACGAAACCAAAACCAAAGAATACTGAGAAAAGAGAATATCAACATTATTTTGTAAATGAGAAAGTATGGGTATAGAACATCCGTAATCACTGTTTATAGAATGTCCACAATGAAAGTCATAGAACATTCGAAACCTAAAACAACTAACAATCAGCCAACTGTTATATATTTTAGAAACAGAACGTCCGAAATCTAGAAATCGAACATCTGAAACCTAGAAAAATAGAATATCCAATCTAAGTTATTAGCTGAATTTTTATTGGTTACCTAGCATGGTTGTTTATAAATATATATATAGATTATGAAGTGTTTGATAGTCCGGTTGGATCATCAGGAGATGAAAGAAGAGAGAGCAAAGAGTGGTGCAGAATTGGAATTGAAGCTGAACCTATCTTCCTCCCCTGCATCATCAATGGAATCTTCATCAAATGCATCTTCTTCTGAGTCTGAGATGTCGTGCGTGTCTTCATCAGAGGCCAACAATAATAAGAAAGAAGAAACAAATAAGCCAATGGTGCTGGTAGGTTGTCTTCAGTGCCTGATGTATGTTCTTCTCTCAGGTGTTGATCCCAACCCCAAGTGCCCCAATTGCAACAGTAGCGTCCTTGTTGATATCCTCAAGAACGAGCAGCAAAACAACAACAACAATAATAAGAAGCATTAGCTATTTTATATGTATGTGACTGACTAGTGATGACTAGCTAGCTAGCAATGCAACTTCAAAAATAAATTAAAGTGCATGTATCTCTTTAATTTATTTCAGATTATTTTATTTCTCATTTTCTTGTTTCTTGTTATGTATATTATATTTATTTTCTTGGTTGTAATTGGAATGCAGAGTATCTTTGTTAAGCACTTGCATACATTTATGTATCTATTATCCTCGCATACAGTTCACCTAACATCTAACTAACATTACTACTTGGATTGGTGTGTATCAAGCGTTGAAATAAGAGATCAGAGCGCCTAACAGTGTAGAAATTCTATGTGTATAATAACAGAGTGGGTAGCTAGATATAAACAGGATTATGTATGCTTTGTTTATTGAGGACCCATCCATCATCATCACCAAGACAAATATTTAGGAATTAATATACGTAACCATGATATAATAGTGTGTATGGATGTGTATAATGGTACATATAATATTATATAGTATTACCGAATATTTAGATATTGGCTCATAAACTTATTCTAAGCTTGCAAACAATATCTGATTTTGTCTTTTGCATACAGTATGTGTTTTGTTTAATTTTGTTCCAAATTTTGCTTCACTGAAAATAGATCGATCAGAAGGCCTTTTAATTAATTTCTAGTGGTTATTCTCTGTACAACTCTATCCAATAACATGACTACTTTATAAGTGTTAAGGACTTATTACGATAATTTATCATCAGATCAAAGGAGTAGTAGTGCCGTATGGTAAATATACCTAACCTAGAAACTACTTAATGATGTATGTGCTAATTTCAACTACTTATAACTTTCATTAATGTATATCAACACCTCAACTCCCTTTTAGAAAAAAATAATTAGCAGTTATAAATTATTTTTTAAACATTTTAATTTTATATGTTTTTTTTTAAAAAAAATTCTATGCTTAAATTTGTACACATTTAAATATTACGGTTTTGCTAGATGTACACATAAACACATTGAAACACATAAATCTTTTTCACTTAAGGAAGTGATTAATTAGGATATGTTTATGTATTTTATGTGTACACCAATATTTATTGTAAATATTAAGATAATGAATTAGAATTCCTAGTAAGTAGAAAAGCAGCATGAACAAGAGCAGAACAAGAACCGGAACTGAGAAGAAAAGCTTAAGCAAGAAAGTAAAGAAGTATAGAGTTGTTGAAAAATGAAGAATGTAATCTGAATTTTTATTACTCTTGAAAACTGGAAAGTAGACTTATATATATATTAGGAAAAATTTTAAGTATACTGGTATATTGGTATACCGGTAACTTTTTACCGGTGATTTAAATTAAAAAAATTATAAAAATATATATAAATTAAGATCAACGGTTACAAGTTATCGGTATACCGTAATACCGATATACTTGAAAATCTTCCCATACATTAAGAGACAAAGCTGAGATAGAAAAGCATATATAACAAGAATAAACGGCTAGCTAACTGATCATAACAAAATTTCAGTCAGGCTTAACAGATTCTGTTTTATGGTCTGATGAGATGTTTGTTACTCACATAATCATTATTTGTAAAATAAAAAATAATAATAAAAGAAGGCAACAACCAGCAAGTGAAAAAGCTTCTTTTGCTTTCAATAATTCTATTTATACGCTAAAATTAATTATTAAAATAAATTATTATATATTTATATATAAATATATATATATATATATATTAATTTTATTATTTTAAATATATATTATATACTAATAATTGATTTTAGTAGTTATTTTAGTGTGTAAATATCATAACTTATTTATTATAAACCTTTAGTATAAGGATTAAAATTTTCATTTTTTCAAATTTTATAATCAGTTTGTATGACTCATGTATCAATTGATTCGTTTTCAAAGTCATGTAACTAACTTAACTCCTGCTAATTAAAATTTGTTTCATTAGTTTTTCTACTGGAAATAGCAGGAGGTTACTTAAGAAATTGAAAATGAATTTATTTTGATTGTTCATAAAGATGGTTGGGCAGCGGCCAAGTTGATGATGGATGTTTTCCTTTCACTTGAATACAAATTAAAGGAGTTGAATCACCAACTTCAGTTGCCGACTATATATTCTATTGAGACATATATATTGTCCTTTCTACAATAAGCCTTCAATATTATAAGATTTATGCATGCACACTATAATCATGTTGTTAATCTCCATTCAGTTATTTATATATTCACATTGCAATACATATTTTAAAATATTACCACTATACCTAAAAAGTTGAAGCTGACATTTTTCTTCGTGAGAAGAACAAACTGCGCGTGCTCATACTCATAGTACTTTCTGCAAATACTTCTGTTAAGTCTTCATAAGATTATTTAATTTGAAGTCGTAGAATATATGCTAGAATTAATTAATAATAGTTTGTTGAGTCAATCAACTTGACCAAAACGAATATTCACGGTGAATTAATTATTCGTCTCTTGGTTTGAAAATATCATGTGAAATGAGAAAAAAAATTTGCTGAGTTGATAATTTTTTTTCAAAGAAACTCTTAAAAATTAAGAAGCACATATCTTATCTAAAAAATAACACAAATAATTACAATAAACGGTGTATCCTTTATATAACTGTCACATATTATCTGAGACCAACCAAAGTCAAATTTTTTATTTACTAAGTATTATTATGGTTGTATCTTTTTATTGTCGTTATTTAATAAGGATTACAAATAACTTAAATAATTAATTAAAAACTATATTTTATATATAAATGAACTTTGATTAATCTATTTTCTAATATTTTATTATTAATTATATATCTTATTTATATTTTTTAATTCATATTGCTGGCTTCAATTTTTAAAGGGGCGATATTAATAGATATAATTATTTTGAGTTTAATTAATATGTATAACTCTTATTAGTAGAATGAAGTCTTAAAATTTTTTACTTCATTTAATATATAATATATACATTAAAAACTTAAATTTTCATATTTTCTTAAAAAAAATCTTCTATTAATAACCTTTACACATCGTTGTAATATTTAGCTAGATTACATAAAGAAGGAAAACAATCAAGAAGTTTCTTAGTTAGTTATTTCTGTACGGAAAAAGAAAAGAGTAGGGTGTTTGTTTCGTGATTGTGGTTTATGTACAGTGAATACTGAATAGGGGACAACAGGGCGCATCAAATTAAATTGGCGAGGCTAAAGACGTGGCAAATTAAACAACTTGATCCTCTTTCCTATCTCCTTCTCATCTTGGCTCTTGCTTAGATTAAATTATTCCTCCTAAGTCCTAACGAATAATGCTAATTACTTTAAGTTTTCTATATTCTATATTTCTATGTGGAAGACTTTTCCCCAATAAGAATACGGAGCCGCTGTTTTGTTGCAAGTGGGGTACACTTGACATTATAGACACAACATGATTCATTTCGTGGTATCTAAATTTAGGCGAGCTTATCATGTGTGTTAAAACTTAAAAAAAAAAAAATCAATAATAATCAACTAGCAAGGTAGCCGCCTTTTCGTTTTCTAAAACGCTATCTTATTATAATTATAAATAATTTATATATAATAAGAGTAATTTATGTAATAATACTTTAAAAGGATTGCGCGGGCACGCGCAAATTGTGTGAGCCATTCTTCTTTTTCTAATCCAAATCAAAATCATCACTGCAACCGTGGACATAAACAAGTATTAGTGACCTATTATCTTGCATCAGACAACAGTTTCATGCAATTCCTTTTATTATATATGGAGGCTAAGCAACATTCCAATAAATAAATAAAACAATATGGGATGCTCGATTATTGTCATATTGTAATACAGGTTTAAAACTACTATTTTATTCTCATATTTGTAATATCTAATTGCACTTCGCTCCCTCTTTATGTGACATTTGGCTTAAGTTGGAAAACATCTCACAATTAGAGTATTAAATACACCTTAGAAGTTTTTTAGGGTAAAATAAGTTCATGTCAAATTAATAGGTTATTTATATATAAAATAAAAATATAACTGATTATTTTTTCAAAATGAGTGTCTTTTCAAAATTTCCATGTTTTATTGAAGAAAAAAATTTGTATAATTCTTTTTTATACTAATATAATAGTGTAGAAAAATTAAATTCCCTTACAAATAAAAAGTGATAATTCATATTCATGTTAAATTACATGTGAAAAATATACAAGACGAAAGTTTATATGACATGATAGGCAGTAGTGGAGTAGGCACGTGTTGTATACTAAAAAATAACACAATTATTGCTTAATTTATTGGAAAATAAATATAAAGAAGGTAGGTCATAAAAGTTTCTGGTCAAGTTACACTGAATGTGTTGACCATAATAATAAAAACACAACAGCAGTAGGTACAATATGTGTGTTTTTCATGTTTCTTTTTTTAAAAAAAGGAAGATGAGGACCCAAATATAGACCAAGTCTGAGCAACAATAGATTGACCGACTCAGCATCCGTTTGAAATGACTCCCTTGGCGGTCAAACTTTTGCTCTTTCGCTTTCCCCTTCTGGACGCGTTGAACGTAGACAACTTGTCACTCCTCATGCTTAAGTTGCATAAAACCAATTGAGATTAGGATTAGAAATAATAAATAAATAAATTAATAATACATTTCCTTTTGTTTTGTGTAACAGATGAACACCCCCCACTCCCTGGCCCCACCACACACACACTCACCGATTCACGCACAAATACACCCACATGACACTAACCAATAACCACTCTCTCTCTCTCTCTCTCTCTCTCTCTCTCATCACCACTCCCACGCATCACGTTTGACGTTCCCTCATTTTCCAAGCAACATCCTCGCCCCCCTCTATCCCCCACCTTTTCATATAAAACCACACCCCTCACTCTAAATCACAACCATCACAACAATAACATTCAATTTCAAGAGCCAACCAACAAAAAAAAAAAAAGAAGAAGAAACGAAACCTCTGAGTAGAAAGCATGGGTGTGGCCATTGAAGATGAACCAAGACCGAAGCCCATCGTGATCCGTGAGGTGTGGGCATCCAATTTGGAATCTGAATTTGAACTCATCCGAGAAGTCATCGATAACTACCCCTTCATTTCTATGGACACGGAGTTCCCCGGAGTGATCTTCCGCCCACAGCCTACAGATCCGTCCAACCCTTACCTCCGCCGACGTCTCAGCCCCTCCGATCACTACCGCTTCCTCAAGTCAAACGTAGACGCACTCAACCTCATCCAAGTTGGACTTACACTCTCCGACGAGAACGGCAACCTACCGGATCTCGGCACCGCTAACCGCTACATCTGGGAGTTCAACTTCAGCGACTTCGATCTCGCGCGTGACGCACACGCTCCTGACTCAATCGACCTCCTACGCTGCCAGGGCATCGATTTCCGCCGCAACGCCGAAGACGGCGTGGAGTCAAGGCGGTTCGCGGAGCTCATGATGTCGTCGGGGATGGTGTGCAACGACGCCGTGAGCTGGGTGACGTTCCACAGCGCGTACGATTTCGGGTACTTGGTTAAGATCTTGACCCGAAGGGCGTTACCGAACGGGTTGGAAGAGTTCTTGCGGGTTCTGAGGGTTTTCTTCGGTGATAACGTTTATGATGTGAAACACATGATGAGGCACTGCAAGGCACTGTATGGCGGTTTGGATCGGGTCGCCCAAACCTTGAATGTGGATCGGGTCGTCGGTAAATGCCACCAGGCCGGCTCGGATAGCTTGTTGACGTGGCACGCGTTTCAAAGGATGCGTGATATTTATTTCGTCAATGATGGGCCCCAGAAGCACGCCGGCGTCTTGTTCGGCTTAGAGATGCCTTGTTCATGATTCTAACAAAATGAAAATGTTATTTATTTATATAAATAAAAAAATATATTCCATTGATTGTTTTATTTTTTGGGTAAAATTAATCTCTTCCTGTGAATATTAAACTTCCACTAAAGTTTAGACGCTGATAAATTAACCATAAAAAAATAAATTAACTTTAGCATTTATCTATCCCTTAAAATTACAAATTTAAAAATAAAATATTAAAAATATAAAAAGTTTTAAATTTTTAATATATTTATTTTATATTTATTAAATATAAACCTTTAAAATCTTATTAACATCATGTGTTTTTATTGTACAAACTTTGTACTACAAATGATAAGTAAATGATCATTTTTATTCATAAAAGATTATTAATACTAACATTTATTTATATATATTATGGGGCAGTCAATTCAGGTTTTGTTAATATTGGGTGGGACGAATTAATTGGAATTTGAAAGGCGTTAATGATTAGTATTTATTGAATTGTTTTCTTCATGGCGAAGAGATACCAAAGGATTAGGAGATTAGAGATGCGGCGAATTTAGACAATCAAAGAAAAGCACTAGTGGACAATTTAAGGACAAAGTTGATAATACACGCAAAAATAATGTTATTTTGTGTACTATCTATGTACAGTATATGATAAAGGTTAGGGAATAGGGGGTGTGTGTGTGTGGGGTAAGTTCCAAGGAAGATGTTGTGACATTCAAGTTTGTCTTTTAGCACTGAAAATCTGAGTGGTGTAGTGTGTAGCGGATACCGTCCATACCACCCATTTAAAACCATGGGCTTGCATCTGCGGACTGCAGGTTGCTTAGCTGTTTTGCAATCAAGATTCCTTCGTCTATTACATCTTTTTTCCTTTTTCTCTCCTTACGAAATTAGACAATCAAGATATGCGATTGAGGATAATATTTTATAAAAACAGTGAAGAAACCACAACCTATTTGAGTAATGTGATATGCGCTTCTAAACTTGCTCGTGCCTATATCAACATTAACTAAGTTAAAAATGATATTGGTAATACAATATAACTGAACTATTTTGCATAGATTTATTATATACTTAAAATCAACCCAATATAATTGGTGTTGTTACTCTAATGAGTGAATAACATCTGGCTTTGTGGGGGTGGCTTGGAACGTATACACAAGTAGCACATAAGACATATGCAGAGTGAGTCAGCCACACGTATTATTAAGCAATCGTAATGTGAAAGAAGATTGTCATGGGTAAGTTTCACGTGGATTATTAATTCTCAACTCTCGATATTCAATGTATGTAATCATTTTGAGTTGGGATTATATAATTAGTACTTCTTATTTTTTGGTGAGCTTATAATTATTAGTAACAGTTCTATTTTGTCAATGTAAGACCAATAATATAAAGAGGTTGAATAATCAAACGCCGTCAAATCCTTTTACGTACAGGGTCTGAAATGTAAAATGTTCGTAAAATACTACATAGTCTACCACTAACGAGGTAGAGAATGCATTCTGTTTTGGTTGCTTTCTTCACCGTTAAAATTTTTAAGAACCCGATAACAACAAAAAGGGACAAAATTACAACAAGAGGAGAGGAAATATACTCTTAATTGTATAACAATGTAATTTTTTATTTCTATTTTTTCTTTTAAAAAAATCTGTTCCAACTTCCAAGTAAAGAATATGAACTACTGATCGCACCAACATGATTAATTTTCATTAAATGAAGTTTTAAATTCAAGCTTGGTGTAAAAACAAATTTTCTATTGACCCTTTTTTTTTGGGTTGGTCTTGAATTTTCTGTTGAAACTTGAAAGGCCTAGTTCCATTCCAGTTGATAATGCTTATTTATTTATTTATTTGGGCTGAGACTGCTTATTTCAACATTGGAAGAAAAATAGCTACTGAAGCAAGGTTCAGCTATGCTTGGTTCTGGTCCCATTAGAAAGTTCTCACCTATATTGGCTCCTACTTTTATTTTTTTTTTTGACTGATATAGGCTCCTTTTTCTTTTTTTTTTAAACTTGATTGGCTCATATTTTGAAGAACCCAAAGACATTGACCCAAAATAGGTTGGATCATATTGATACCACTCAAAAATAAAATATTGGGCCTCATTTATGAACCAAGTTTCATGCGCCCGTGTGCATTATTTTGGCAACAAAAAATAAAAAATACAAAATTAAAATATATGCTAGGAATTAATATCAGGAAATCCTTAAAGAATCAATAATTAAATTATCATTTAAAGTTAAAAAAATTATTATTCTAAATTAAAACACGTTATCATTTAAATAAAATAAAATGATCGCTCGCAAAATATATAAGCCGCATCACCACCATCAAGTGCATTAGCTTTTAAATATATATTAATTCTCAAGACTTTCTCTATATAGTTAGTTGTTTTTTTTTTTGTTGACTGTACAGTTAGTCGTTTTTGTGACAATGTTAGGAAGCTAACAATTTTTTAGGGTAAAAAATGGAGAACTTACTAAGAAAATGATAATATCACACATTTATTTTGATAATGCTACTATTTTTCGTATTTTTTTTTTGTTAATTACAGCTAGTTAAATTTCATTTTCCCGAGATTGAAAGGAGAAGCCCAAAACTAGGAATGATTAGCAGATGCTAATGGAAAAGGTCATCAGTTCCAAAACTCGAAAGGACAAATCCAAATGGGATGTTGTTTTCATAAGACCGCTTTTTGCATTGATTTGCACATGTTCTTGTTAACAGCTTCATGAATGTTACATCCACCAAATAAGGATATTGGGGGGACCAAGACATGCATGGATGCACCCTTCTTGTTCTTGGAACTCTCTTTAGTATTTTCTACTTCTACAAACATTCCAAAGTACCCAATTCTAGATATTCTTGCATTCCTATTCCTAAGCATTAAGCAACATATGTATGAGATTGAGACGATACGTTCATAAGTTTATTTACTAAACATTATTAGACATAGATGTATAACACTATTCAGCCTTTACCATTGATTTTTTAACGATTTTTTATGGATACAAAAATATAAGAATTTCTTGTATGTATAAGCCACATTAACTATTGAGCCAATATAACGCCAACAATAAAAGAGAGAAAGTCTACTCTTTGATTTATTCGACATATACACACATAAAACAGCTTAGCAAAATAACAATAAAATAAATGCTGACCCACTATTCACACATTCGAAAGGGTAATAATATACAGTATATGATTTATTTGCTTCTTTGAGCTTATTAAAATAGGGTTATGCTAGGTGTAACTAAAATCAGCCATTAAATCAGCCACTAGTGTATAATATGTATTGAAATACTAAATACATATTAAAAATGAATCAAACTACGCATATATTTTATATATCAATGCGTATTATACACTAGTGGCAAATTTTGATGTGGAGATAGAATTATTTTTAAAAATAAGTAAATAAAATTGTAGCTGCAAATCTGCAACCCAAACTGAAAAGACCAGGTCAAAACATAGAAAAGCTATAGTCAATACATCTAGGCTCCGGACTCCCAAATTTCCTTATAGTTTACACTTTACAACAACATAACTAAATTAATCTCTCCATTAATATATATAAATTTTGCCATATATATAATATATATGCCAAATCTATTAATTAGATGCAACTAGAATGGGAAAATTAAAGGAAATATAACTGATGATGATATTATTTATTTTAACTAGCCTTCAAACATAATGATTGCTCAATATATAAATGACATGAATAATCAAAGATATGATCATATTCATATATAAAGATACTTGAATTAAAACTTAAATTAAAATAGATAGAAACAAATATTTTTGTTAATCAAATTTCATTAAGTTGATTCTAATTAACCCAATAAAATCCAGTCACATTAGTTGAAGAAAAGAAAAGAAAGAAAATGAATATCATAATAACTTGTACACTTATCATTATCCTAATTATTTACCTTAATCTATCCTAGCTAAGCTATAGCTAGGGACACAATAATCAACATATTAATATAAGTCAGTAACAACTAAGAAAGGCATTGTTCTCGTACTACAAAATTTACAGCCAAATTGAAATGGTAGCCCCCTGTTAAGATATTTTTGAATTTTAACTTAATTACACAATTATTTAAATTCAAAATATCTTAACAGTGTCAAAATAAATTGAATAAATTTCAACCCAATAATAATAATAATAATAACAACAATAATAATGGAAGGTACATAATAGAGAGACGAATGAATGGGGAATTAATTGAAAAGGAATGAATGAAATGATGAGACCATATTTGCATTGCAAGTTGTGACGATGGATGACTTTTCCATGCACAAGGGCATCTTCCCACATGTTGAATTCAATGCACTCACATGGTCATGGCTGACCAATCCATCTTCGTCATTCACCCAATAATCAAGCTAACTACCTTCTGGAAGAGGGTTCACCTTCACAGAACTTCTTAGGGAAGGTCTCTTCACAGATCTCCATGAATGCCTGAACAATGATTTGGTGCTGACATGGCGAATTCAGCTCCAGAAAGCATTGCAGAAGCTCTTGAAGACCAGATTCGGAGAAGATTTCTTTTTCAAAGATCATTTGAAGTATTGAATACCTGAAATCCCTATAAGGATCTGTGGATTCCTTCTCAACCGCTATGCTGTCAATGATTTTATTAGGGTTATGTTTTATTAATGAGGTACTACTTACATTATTCTTCGCAATGCCCTTGTTGTCATTATTGTTGTGGTCTTGGTGATGAGTCTCAGTTTCAGAGATGGTGGTGGAGGTGAAGTCCTCATCGGAAGTGGTGGAGGAAGTGCTAGGGTTTGTATTTTGGTAAACCGAGATCTTAGGTTTTGGGGCTGGTTGGTGAACTGACTGTTTCTGTTTGCCGCAGCCGCAGCCACCATTTGATGAGAGTAGAGTTCTCATGATTCCTTTCTTGTTGGAAGACATTGAGAAAGAGAGAAAGATGACAATGTTATAATGGTAGAGAAAAGGGTAATGTTGGGGAATGGGGAAGGTGTAGAAGGTGGGTGTTGTTGTTGTGAGTCCTTTTCAAATTGAATTTGTGATTAGCTCAACAGAGTGAATGTTGATTATGAAAGGATTGAGGAATGGGGGAATTTTTTTGAGGAATTTTTGAGTGAGAAAAAAGCTTCTTTGATTTTTTTTTATACTTGTTTATTTACGAAAGATATTAAAATATAAAGTATATGAGAGGACATAAAAAACACATCATAAAAATAAATAAAAAAATAATAAAGACTGATTGAGTAATTAAAAAATAAAAAGCATACTAAAGACTAATTGGGTAATGTGTTTGGGTGCCTTGATGTTTTGATGATTAAAATTTAAAATCTTTCGTATTTTTGATTTATTTATTAAGTTATTCCCCTATTTAGCTAGTGGCTAGTTAGTACCATCTTATGATCATGACCAAAAAGCATTTTTTTTTTGTTTTTCGTACTCGTAGTAGTATATATAATTGGCCTCCAATTGGCAAAACAAGAAACCTGTTATACGTCTCTTATTTGAATTTTAAGGGTTAAGCTGTATTTACCTGGTGGATTTACTTCATCCTTTTAAATTTAGAATTATTGTTCTCACTAGGTTTCATCTTTGTATCGTATTTTGAAACAAAGATATTACAATTAATCAATTAGTATGAATAAACATAAGCATGTGCCATGTTGATTTAAAATGAGCTAGCTAATTTAAAATCAAGAAATCACGTTCCTCCTGATTTCTGAAACTAAACATACCCACGTTTGAATTCTCCCTTAACACGATTCAAAATAATTATACTTTTTATGAGCAATAAGAAGGAAAAACTCATGCTCAGCATCATGAAAAATGAATTTTTTTCCTTTTTAGGGTAGATGACAAATTCCAAGATACAATGCTGACATTGTGCTATTACACTTTGAAAGCTATACAGCTGTGGGGGTACACATATTTGTTGTTTCATATTAGTATTATTGATTGTAAAAATACTCGGGAGATCCAGAAATAACTAGTCTATTCTAAGTAAGTTCATGGTACATGAATGAATTTTAAAAGAGTGAAAGCCTGAATGTCAAATTAGGCCACCGACATTCTCTTGCATATTAAGCCTTACGTTTATTGTTATTGTATCAAATCTACTAAATGCCCTTGTAGTAGCAATGTAGCATCATTTGCACTTATATTCAGTATCTCCATAGCATATACCGTGCGTTTGCCTACCTGAGCGGGCCAATGGTCCACTTCTTGTCTCACCACTAGCTGTCTCTAAATTTATACATTGCCAGAGTCCAACTTAACTTGTCAAACTTATCATATTTTGGCTACTCAAATTGAGGTAAAATGCAAACAAATTAATAGTCAAGCTTGTAAAGCAGCTCCTTATTTTATTGTAAGTCAAAATTATGCTCCAATTATTCAAAATAGGAAACTAACGAAGGAAACAAAATCCTTGAGAATGAATACACTGACTGACATGAGAAATAGCTGCTGTATTACAAAAGATTAGCCTTCACGTTATATTATCAAAGTATATAGTTTGAACTTTGAATTGAAGTCATAACCAATTAAGTCTCTCTTTCCCTCAATTGTGTTTTCTCTTCTTATATCTTCCCTCGTTTTTCTTCAGTCTAAGACAATGAAAATAACATTAAATTCAACATTTTGAAGTTAGAAACCGTAACTCTTATTATGTCTCACTCTCACTCTCACTCTTGTTCCTGAGTACAATTAGCATGTAAAATATTGGTGAAACCCCTTCATCATTCATTCTCCGCCATCTGCTAGAAGGATAATATTAATAGCTCACTAGTTTACTATTTACTAGGTCAAAAGGAACTTACCATTTCATCAAAAAGGTGCTTCATTAGGTGCATTGCAACGTGTGGAAATGTAAATACAACAACAAAGTATAACGAGAGCATATACATGGAGGTATGTATTCTAGAAACAAGAAGGTAAAAGTATGGCTTAAGCAAAGCTACCATTATTTTTTCACTTTATAGAACTACAAGATTACTGGGGTTATTAATATCTATAGTTACAATGAGGCAGTCTTCTTTGAGTAAGCATCTTCATGGAACCTTCAATCCAACACGAGGTCTATGTTGAAGACAAGAAAGGGAAAGATGGCTGGATATCATAGGTTCTCAATGGGAATGAACACCTTTTATTGATTCATATCCTTTACAACTTCAACTTACAGCAGGGTTAGATGCAGAAGGTGCTTCACTTATGTTTGAGGGAGGAGTTTGGGGAGGTGGTGGGCTCACATGAGTCATACCCATACAATAATCTTCTTTATGAGTATCCAGATTTTCCCATTCAACTTCGGCTGTAAATCTATCAAGGATTACGCAAAATAAACCGGATTTTAATAAAGAAAAAGAAAACTCCTAGAACCCACCTATCCTATAGTAAGAGAGCCAATGCATTTAGTAGTGGTAAGGACTTAAGTTTTGCTTTCTCTATTTGATGGCTTATTTTATATGCAAAGAACATCACTGATTCATGGTAAAGAAGTAACTATATATAGAACAGAATGGATGCAAAGATGCCCAACAAGAGGATACGTTCTGTCCTCCACATGTCTGTTATGCTAACATCAGCATCCGATAAAAGCCAGTAATCAGCATCGCTCTGCATAAAAGGAAACCGAAATCATCTTATTATTGAGCTACAAGAGTTTTTATAATATCTAAAGTTGACGGCCTTACAACTTCTGCAGATTTCTTGTCATAAGATACCCTCTTCCTCATTATTTGCAACAGTGCATTCTTTCTTCCTAGGATTGCTATTTGTAAAATGCAAATCCATGATACAAATATCTCAAAAGCTTTTTCCATACTTACCTCAAAATCTGAAGGAACAATCTTCGTGATTCCACTTGCAAAATCCTGTGCATTAGATAATTCTGAAGGCCTATATACATCATCTCCCCCCATTTCAAGGCCCTTCCCTCTATCATTCGAGACCACTGTTGATTGATGCTTGTTGAAATCTGGGCTTGATGGAATATTTGGCCCCACATTAACACCATTGATCTCAAATTTCTCTTCAAATTGACTAGAATGGCAGCAAGAAGATAATAGATCAGGAATGTCATCGTATTGCATCTTGCAATTGCCATTGCCGGAAAAGAATGACTTGGCTTATAAGAGTTCACACCCACAAAGAAAGAAGCATACCTAAGAAGATAAACATCTATTGGGCCCGTTGTGCTTCTCAGGACAATCCTGTATTTCCTCTGAGGATAATCAACAACCTGATAGAACATGGAAAATTTGACTACCGAAAGATGCCCGCAAAATAACTTTGATGCTTGTCTTCATAGCCTCTAAAATTACCTCATCAGGATCAGGGACCTCCAAAGTAGTGCAATATGGTGCTTTAATTGCTATCAAGGTTTCATTCTGACGAAAGACAAGGTATTCATTTGACAAACAAAATAATTTTATATTGTGAGATGCAAGGAAATTTAGAATCACCGTATAAACTTGTGTTCACAGGATAAAGAAAATCAACCTGACAGGAGGGCAAACTCTTTATATCTTCCTCTGTGATGAAAAGATACCTATGACGAAGGAAATAGGTTACAAAGAATCACATGACAAATGTGATTAAATCTGAAAATAAATATTACCTTTGAGTGTTTTCATCTTCACTAAAACCTCTTAGTCTTTCTTGCATCTCTCTGCAATAATTAGATAATTAACGATTAGTTAAAAAGATAGCAGACAAGTATCACAACTGTTTAAGGTTTACTGGTTTAGCAAAATCAGCAGAGGATACTGAAACCTTATTTGCTCATCTAACAGGTGCTCTTCATTTCTAAGATTTTCAACTTCAGCCTACAGATTTTTAAAAAAATAAAAAAGGAGTCATTTCAAAGTATTCGATATAAAATGGAATACATAATCCGGCATGCATTTCCAGACAACCATGGCGAACCAAATTACATTACTATTGAATTTTAATTCAGAAGATCTGTTGGCTACTTAAAAACAAAATAAAATAAAATGAAAACATTAAACATCAGTTTTGTTTGCCTGCCTGCCTATAAATGCGATTAAAGGCCAAAGTAGACATGATATGAAGCGAGGAGAATTATTGCCAAGATACCATATAACCATGAGACAATAATGCAGGGTAAAAGGAGAAGTCTATGAAGTCCTTGAATTCCAAAGGCAATAATTTGTGTGAGCAATTGAGAAGAAAAGTTGAATAATTCCTTACCTGTAAACTAACAAAACTATCAGCAGCCTGCCCTGGTCTTGAAACATCCAAGCCCCTGACCAATCTCAAAAGAGTTGGTAAAAAAATTCCAACACTTAGGCTAACAGTATATGACAAGAAAGACAGTGGTATGAACAACACTCATACTTCCATTGAATTCTGTTCTTTAGTTTCTTTTCTATAAGGCCGATCCCTTCAAGAACATTTGTTATATCATATATCCTCCTCTTTTGTACCTGCCGATGGCAAAAGCACCTTCAAGTAATCAACCTTTATGCCACGAATCTTTAGATGCGACAGAAAAAATATTCAACCTCTAATGTCTCAGCAGCTTTATTCAAGTCAAGAATACCATCCTCTGCTTGTTTGATCAAATTGATGAACTTCTTTGTCAACAGACCTGAATTTAAACAACAAAAAAAGTTAGTTATAAAGGGTAATATAAAGTACTATTTTACTTTTTTTTTTCAAGGAATAGAAAAAAATATTAA
>JASCZI010121318.1:3924-17050 GCA_036250425.1 Stylosanthes scabra | reverse complement strand
TAAAGAGCTGTCATAACGGCATGGACCAGAAGGTGTGAGATTATTTGCTGATGGTGAACCTGGCAAGGTTGATAGAGAAATATTAAATGTGTCTAACTTGGTAACCCAAATATTGCTATACATAGAATCATTTTGATCATTTATCAAACCATAAAGATGGAAGCCTACTATACAAAGTCTGACAGCTAACACTCACTGATATTTGATCCAGGGATTTGAGGTACTGATCTGTTGCATTTTGTAAGTCGAGATGCTTTGCTTGCCTTTCCCATCTTTCTTGAGATTGGTGTCCGGAAAGGCCTATTAACTGCTTCAGTGGATGCTGGAGTCATACCAGAATCACCTTCAAAATCAGTTGTAACACTCTTCCGCTTTAATTGCTGAATCTGAAGAACAAAATCCATTTCAGTAGCGAACTTGCAATAAATAAAAAAGGGGATATAACATGTAAGTTAAGAGTGTAAAGAAGTGCATTATCATGAGTGATTTACGGTTCCACAATGGACAATCAATAACTTGATTATTACAAGAAGAGATTGTAAAGAGACATGTACTTATTATATCCAAAACATTATAGATCAAAATATTAGAAAGATGTTAACAGAAATAATTGAGGGGGAAAATGGCAGTGCTTGCTCCATTGCATGTCTAAGTGTCCCATTGCCTTATATGAAGTCAAAAATCTTCCACGTTGTTGATATCAGATCTCGTGGAATTCACCAATGAACACCTAATCATAATTCCAGGGTTAAAGTAATTTCTTAATTCACGTAAACTTAACCTACGACCACAAAATCACACATAAATATCCACTGGCCAGTGAAACTAACCAACTCATAAGCCATAATTCAGCTGCAGTGTTTCCTTCAGACCTAATCCACAGTCTAATTTCAATGAATTAACGACTATGCAACTAATTAAAGCCTTAATTAAGCAGATCTCTACAGAATCTTTCGACTAATTCTTAAGCTGAAAACCAATTCAGTTATAAATAACTCCAGAAAATTTCAGCAACCGCAACAAAATTGAAAAAACAATAACAATAAATTTGCAGCACGGAAAACAAAGAGAGAGGTGAAATAAGTGAAGACTAACAGGAGTTTTAACGGCAATGGCGTCGGCGTCGTTGTGAGAAGTTGTGCGGTGGTCGGTGGCGAAGCGATGGAAGTCTGCGGGCGGAGCAAAAGGCGGCTTGGTGGAAGGGAGGGGAGCCTGGCGCTTCATGGAGCGTGCTTGATCCGCGGATCAGAGCGGCAAGGGTTTTAAGAATGCGGTTGTTTGGCAACTCAGAAAAAATGGAAGGAAAAAAAAAAGCGGGAGAGAGAAAACGAGGGAAAGATAACATTAAAAAAAGAAAAAAGAAAAAAGTGACGTAGGGAATTTGGTTCGGATATAGATGTGGAGGGAATGCATAAACCTCCAAAATAAATATAAAATAAAATAAATTGTAATAAATTAATAATGAGGAGAAAAAAAATTCAGAACTTGAGTGTTCTTGTATATATTTAGTGAAAAATTTGATAAATATAAATGGAACTGTTCCTCCTAACCGCCACGCCTTGGTTCGGGTTTGGCGCCAACCACATGTGTCGATGTGCTTCGTACTCAACTTCCACACTACACCTTTCTTTCATTTTATTACTTAATCTTTTGTGTATAAAATCAAATTGGTTCTTAAATTTTAATGTGATTGATCCTTTAGTTTTTAAATTAATTAAATTAGTTCCTTATTTTTAAATCGTCAATCAATAAGTTAGTCCTTGTGTCAGTTAATTAGTGAACGCCATTATCAAAAAGCTAATAAGGAAGGTTAACCGCAACTGGCAACTGATAAAATGACAAAAAGTGGGACCAATTTGATCATGGAATAAAAACCAAGAGACTAATTAATGTGATTGTTATCTCTACTTAGCAACATAGTTTTAAAAATACTTTGTCCTATTAGATTATAATGTTACGGTAGAATATAAATTGACTATGTGAGTGATCAACTGATGGAAAGACTAACTTCATTAATGGTTTAAAAACAAAGTACTGATTTGATCAATTTAAAAACTAAAAGACCATCTTAATTGTTTCCAGAGTTGGTAATAGTAAGTTTTATTTTGTGAGGCAACTATATGAATAAGAAATCAAAGTCCTCTTTATTATGGACTATGGTATTGCTGATGACTGATGAGTGTTGAGGACAAATAGTTGACCTGCTCCACACACAAAGTACAATAGTACATCATCTGACACCTCAAAATCCTTCCTACATAATCTAATTTGATCATGGACTCTTAGGGGCCACACTGGAATCTGAATGTCATGGTACCTAACCAAAATTTAAAGAAAAAGTTTAGAGAGTTCATAATTTATTAGTTAATAAGTGGTTAATAGACTTTTTTTTTCTTTTTTCATTTCTCTTTTATCACCTATTATTTCTCTAATTATACGGATTGACTTTCTATTAATCTCCTAATATTGGTTTCGTAACATTATTCAAACTTATATTAGTCTTAGATATTAATTTGTAAGACTTGATTTTAGACCTTAATTGAACTGAAAGCTCATTCTGCATAGCCAATTAAAATAATTGATACTGTTAAATACCTTAGCTTCAAATGCCAGCAATTATTATATGCTACTGAATCCTTAGCTTAAATTAAAGTCTGCTTTTGGCTATATGAATCTATGGCTTGACCCAGTAAGTGAATTTATTAGTAAGTTAACAATATCATTCAACTCCATCTTATATTCTTATGTATGTGAATGAAGAATTATACTCATTTCCCCAATGTAATATTTGGTGTCCCACACACACTTGCGTTTTGGAACAACTTGCATTGTTTGCCATTAATAGCTAACAAAGGAGCAATTAATTTAAAAAGTTATAAACATTATGCATGGATCATGGAGGGAACAGGGAAGAAAGAGACCGAGCTGAGAGTAGTTACTTTTCTTTTTATTTTGATCCTTCATCAAGAGTTATTTGATTGCCAATGAATGACAGTGACATTGTGACATCAAGTCACATCGTTATGGGCTCAGGGCTTGCATAGTTGCATGGAATCGCATTCTAATGGCTCAAAAATATCCATAACCAAAGTAGATTAGTATAAATAATTATCACAGGGCCATTAAACTCAGGCCCATCTTATAATCTGCAAAATAAAAAAGGAAAGATAGATAAGATAATCAACTAATCAAGGGAAGAGACAAAATATACTTAATTATTATACCCTCCTACCAAAATATACTTAATTATTACATGGATTTTACTTTATTTTCATTTTTCAAACCTAACAGAAATAATTTCTTGAACTGAATTAGTGGAACTTTTAATACCAGAATACGGATACTGTGATATCTAGATTTCTATTCTAAATACCAAAAACAACTTAATAGAATTAAAGCATGGATGTGTAATCCTTTTGGTCCATATGATATGTCTTTTCCAATAACTGATGAGTTGAGTTCATCGTATATAAACATGAAAAGGTCTAAGCTTACAATTTTTCCGGCTTTAAATTGCTATCACAAGTTCACAACTAGTAATCTGTCCAGGTTATTTTCTTTGGCCCACCTTGTTTGTAGACTGTGTAGTTAGTTCTGGATTTAGCACAAATGACAAAGGGATATGTAGAAGCCAAATACAAGACGACTATGAACTTTTGATCAAACATGAAAAAAGATGAGACATCAAGCTTCCTCATGACCTACTTTTCATCCTGTGCATACGTGAAATTAGCTCTTTCAATGCAGATTTTTTCATCAACAAAACTCAAACATTAAATATGACATAACATATAGGAATGAAAAGTTAATATACTCAATATTACGAAGCTTAAAAAGAGTTAATAATCTACGGTGATTAGTAGAATAGAGTTTAATTTTGATGCACCGTGAAAGAATTTTAAATAGTCATCCAATCAGATTCATACATGGTTAGATATATATAATTATTTGTAAAATGTTTTTAAACCGAAAGTGTATAAAAATTAAATTCTATTAGAATAAATCATTTGTATTATATTTTGGATAGAAAAATATGAGAGGTGAAATTCAAGTAGGCAATAGACAGAGCAGGTAAAATGGGAGAGTTGCAACCTCCAAGGCACCAATCACGAACCAACAACCATAAGGTAATAAGTATGCAAGTTGGTGGAATGAGTTAATCCAACTTTCCTTTTAGATTCTGAAATAACTTACTTTCTGTATGTAAAGTTGCAGGTAACAGGAGAAGGTGAGCTACCATGAATTATTATGAATACATATGTATTTATAATTTCTTCTTAGTTACTCAAAACTACTCATGCATTTAATTATGCCTATTCCAACGAGTGACTTATAAAAAGCATATTAATAGTAACCTCTGCTGTGATAACCTGATGCCTTGTGGTCCATAACACAAATATTATTATAAAATAAAAAGAATTTGATTACTCTAAGTTGCTTTTGTTCTTTCTCAATTATGGCATTCGAAAGAGTAAAATGATAGCAATAGCAAATTAGCAATTGATAACAACAGCAGGCAGAGATAAGAAGCCAAGAAATTAATTTTGATTGAATAATGGCATTATATATTGATACGTGTTTTATGAACTGGAGGACAAGATCCCAACAAGAAGACCTTCGTCAACTAATTAGTAATTATAATAATCAGAGAAGTGAGAACCTATGCCAATTCCTTCCATAAATTCGAGCCACTACTCTCATCTACACGTTAATGTAATTACCCAAAAAAAAAAAATCTACACGTTAATGTCAACCTACTAATTAATAAATATATCAAATCAAATATAATATAGTCATACTACTACTATCCAAATACTAGCGTTTTCTGAAATATATATATTTCTTACATAATAAATTATTATTATTATTATTAGTGACTGTGTGCACAGGAGTTATTTCTTTATTTTGTTGTTTTTATAATAAGTCTTTAGGTCGTGACCTTCCCTTTATTTCATTTTCAGATTCAAAAAGTTGCATCTCTTCCTCAAAAAGGTCATCATATAAGAAAACATATATCACCACTCTTATCATAGATGGTTGAAATTAAACTTAACTAACAACTTAAAGGACTATAATAATTAATAAGTAAACAAATTAAACAAAAAGATATATATATATATATTTCATTTTTTCATAATTTTATTTAAACTACTTATATTGGAATGAAGCCATTATTTAACTTTTTAATAATCCGAATAGAGTTGAATTTACTTAATAATATTGTTGTAACAGAAACATTTGGATATTATTATACGTAAAATTTTTATATTTAAACCTTATTAGTGTTAATTAATGTAGCAAAAATAGTAATTAATTATAAATAATTAAACATCAACGTTGCAACTCTGCACAAGTGAAAGCTTTAAGCCTGGACTTGCCAGCTTCACCTCCGTAGCCGAAGCTCCCACGGCATTATCCCGGTCGCCGCCGACGAACTTGATGTACGCCGGGCAGTTCACATACACGTGGTACCTCCCGGAGACCCATGTACCCACCTTCCACTTCACCCTTCCGTTGACCTTAACGTTGACCAGCACTCCACCAGCATTCTGGTCCTGCTGCAATGGCTCCAACAGAAACGGCGATACTGGAACAGCGTTTCCGTAGAGAAACGGAGACCAAACGGTGACGTCACGGTGGCCCTGGTAGGAGGTCGGAAGCTGTGTGGCGAGGGAGATCTGCTGGCCGCGGTAGGACGCATAGACGTCGAGCTTGGTGTAGTATATTCCTATGCGCTGGTTTGGATTGAAGGATGTGAGAGTTACTTGCATCGTGCTGGTGAGCGTGTTCGGGGTTGGTACGGCGGCGCCGGTGGTGGAGAAGTTGAAGGCGTAGACGGTGGCGTCTTGGAGAATGAAGCGTGGCTTGGTTGGACGGAGGATGATCCATATGAGGAAGATGACGAGGAGTATGAGGACGATGAATCCGAGGATTCCGGCGAGTATCTGGCGGTGGAGGTGGTGGTTATCGTCGTCGTCGTGGTGGGGGCATTCCTTCTTCGACATGGTTAGTTGTGTTGTGTTATTATTATTAGTGTGTGTGTTGTGTTTGTGAAAATGCTTCAACAAAGTTAAGAGCGGTTTTTTTATGATGATGATGATGATGTTGTTGTTGTGAGTATGATGATGATCGAAGATTGAAAGATGAAAGGAAAGTAGTCAAAAAGAAATTAAAGTGTGTGTTGCTTTGCTTCTAATGGACTTCTCTCACTCACCAAATCTCAGAAAGAGAATGTTTTCGAACAATAATATGCATATTTTGAGTCTAGATTGTGCATTATTTATAGCCAAACACACCCATATATAATAATAATAATAATAATAATAATAATAATAATAATAATAGAATAAATCTATATGTACCGTTATACACATCATTTAGTAATATAGAAAAATGTAAATATTAGTACATAAATTTAATTTTTGTACTAATGTTTATATTTTTTCGTATTACTAAACGGTGTGTACAGTAATACATCTAATATTACTCATAATAATAATAATAATAATAATGTTTGAGAATTTAAATTGTTAAATATCTTTTACATGTTTAATTAACTTATTATTTATTAATTTTACATAAAAATATTAATTGCACATAAATTTTTACTGTGATTATCATATACACACTCTTAGTCCATTTTGCTAGTGTCCAATTTTTCATTGATACATTATCTAATAAAATCGTGAATGAATGAGAATTAAAGATAAAGAATATAAATTCAAAATAGGATAATATTTTAAGAGTTTAATTTTGATGCACCGACGATGTAAAGAGTTTTACACAGTCATCTAATAAGATCCATGCATTTATTTGACTTTAAAAGTAATGGGCTTGAAAATTAATTACTTTTGATGATGTGATAACATTTGATTGGATGTATATGTAAAACTCTTTTACACTGACGGTGCATGGAAATTAAATTCATATTTTAACTAATTTATAAGAAATATAAATTTGATTTTTTGTTTTCGAAATGCATATGATATATAGTAACTGTATGCATATGTATTTAGTTATGATTGCATATGTATTTAGTTATGATTTTTACATTTTAATATCATATTTTTAATGTGACATAATTAATTAATCATCAATGGTATAATGATGTAGTGTAGTCACTTGGGGTGAACATGATAGTTGTATTTTAAAGAAGAGTGAATAACACCTACTTCTAAACACCTAAAAAAAAAAAAGAGAACATGTAGCAGAATTTTAGCATTAAACTTGGGTGCACGTCAGCCTCAAAATTGTGAGGTTTTTCAACCACTATGGTAGAATTGGTTGTAAATGAGTTGGTAAATAGATATAAAAATAAAACAAAATTTAAAATAAAAAAAAGTTAGGGACAAACTTAATTAAATAGCTAGCAGGAAAAGGGATAGAGATATGATTTCAACAAAGACTTGACTTTGGGCTTATACGTTCATGTATGTAAATATGAGCTTCTATCATACGGTAACCCTTTTTCTCTTTTGCTGATGGCATAAAAATATTCAATTTTCCAATCATTCAAGTCTTCTTTTGTGATAATTAATAGACCAATGTTCTTCTGCTTTGGGACAATGATATATATATAGTTGTATTTATTTAAATTTTGTATTACAGTCTAATTCATCAGTGTCAGTTACTATCAACATTCAATTTAATACCAGTAACTAATATTTTCTATGAAGGAGGGGGCATTATTCCTGTGAAATTATGTATCTAACTATCTAAGCTAAGTATAATGTAGGAACTACAAATTATGACATATATTCACATTCATCACCCCACCAAATTTAACTTTATGGTTTTTGCTTACATTGGTGCCAACTGCCAAAGGTACATGTTCCTATGTGAATAAAGATTTCCGAGGTAAATATATATAATGAATTTTACATAGAATAATATGTATAATGAAATTTAAGTACTACATACTATATATCTCGAATTGCATTGAAACCGCGTGTATATGCGTGGTATTCTACTATTCTCCATGCAAAAAATGTTTCGTTGACTAATTTAGTTCTGCTTGAAATTTATGGGTGAAAAAAAAATATTCATAATTTTAAGATTATGAATTTGGCCTTAGTACTCACTGCTCACTCCATGATTTATAAATTTGATTGCTATAAATAAATACTATCACGAGAGCTTCTTCTGAACTTAGCCACAGACCTTTTTTTAAAAAAAAATGGCGAATTGAATTATATCATAGCCACAAACTTATGCCAATTTGTATAGAAATAATGATTTCAATCAGGGAAGTGAATTCATGCAGAAGTAAACAAACTAACTCAACAAAACATAAGGTTAGATGTCAAATCAAATAAAGGATAAGAAATCTTCATTATCTCATAGGGGAAATTAAAGCAAGGGCAAACCATATGAATATTGGGTGGGTACAATAATAAGCATAAAGCAGTTGCCTTGTTAATGTATATTTTTGTATACTATATATGAGACTATATACTACCATGTTCTTCAACATTTAATAATCAGATGGATATATGAACTATCACGCAATGGCTGATATTATTTTAGGGGTACATAAACATTGATACTACTATTTGTTTGATCCAACTTGTCACCAAATTATCTTAACAAGTGATTTAAAGCGATGCTCTGTGCAATAACTTATTACACATGGTGTAATACGAGAATATGATGCTGCTTATGTGGGGGAGAAGGTTAAGTTTAGACAAAGTTCCTTATAGAATAATGTTGCCTCAAAATATATAAGGGTTTGACTTAAAGACCACGTCGAAGGTGAATAAACGCCTTGGCTAGCGGAGACAAGCAGCACACTCACCCATAAAGAATTTGCTAAAAGGCATGCATCAGATCCAACGAAATGGTGGTAGGGTATTATAGCCACAAATTAGAGTTTCACATATATAGGTTCATGATCCTAGGGTAGAAATCTAAAATAAGAATTCTAATTATGTGTATTGGTTTTTAGTTTCTTATTGTGCAATTGCTTCCAAAATTTCTTTTATTTTTTTGTTTCAAGTGCAAGGTTGAATCATGCAATCACTTTGCTAAAGTTGATGAGCTTTTTTATTACTCAATTATACTTTGCATCAAAAGCCATTGGTTAAGACTTAAGTGCCCACACAATGAAAAATCTGATTTGGTGCTAAATTCGTATTAATGTAGCTACGCGTATTGGAAATTGAATAATATAAGGAAGGGTCCAAGGATAGGAGGTTCGCTGAAACTTTTAGTCACATTCAAGTCCACACCAATGCTTGAGAAGGGATACATTGAAAGGCATGCATATACAAAGAGACAATTGCATCGTTTTCCAGTGTCCCTAGTGTTCAAAGGGGGCCTTTTTCCAATGCATCATGAATAACGAAAAATTATGTGAAACCAGGTTGATTTTACAATAACTAATCAAATTTGTATGTAGTGTAAACTCAAATTTCTAATAATATCATATTTTGTACCCAACCAAATTTGATTAGATAGAGGTAGACATAGGAACGAAGTGTGGGACCTTGACAGCCCATATAGTTGTGAACTTGTGATCTTAGATTAGATTCATAATATTATTATTAATCATTGTTATCATATTGGATGGTGGGTGGAAGTGGGTGATGGATAAGTGGGAAAACAACCGCTTAGTCCCAAATTTGCCTTACCTTTCAAGGTAGACATGTAGGCCTTTAAGAAAGTTCGGACGCAAATCGTGTCCTTCTAATGCATGGCCACATTCAGTGCCCACTTTTTGCATGAGTCGTTAAATTTTCATGATATTGTGATCGTCAACATGACTTTTTCCTTGTAGATGCATTGTTAAAAGGCTGAGCATAGCTTTCGGGCATTTTAATATAATAACATGCTCATCAATATGTATTGGAAGAGGAGCTCAAGTTCTAGGCAGATCTAAGCTCTAAGCCAATTCATTAAGTGAGAATCGCAATGGTAAATTGGTAATTTCATAGTCCATTTTTTTAGCTATCCTCGAATTTTAAGTTCTATCAAATTGGTGGTGTATTGGACCCAAGTCAAGTACCCGTTGAACCTTGGACCTCCATTGACCTTTACTTGGTCCTATTCAGCCGCATCACGTACATTTGAATTTTGAACCTATACCTGCATAATTCCAATGTTAAACGCTTATGAAACTGGAGTTTGAAGGCCTTCACTATTCCAATGGACAACATTCCCAGGGTACAAAAGGTGGCCTATCTCAACTTCCAATTTGTGGAAGTAAATCAAAGTGACACCAAATACTTCTCTCAGGAATTATTCAAAATCATCACCTTAGGAAGGTAGCTGCCATTTGGAAGATAGTAGTCTAGAACAAACAAAACATATTACTCGTGGTTAGGCGAGTTAAACCCTAATTTAGTCCCTTAGATTGACCGATTACACTAAAATGATCCTCTTTCCAATTGCACCAAAATGGCCCCGAGATTGGAAAAACGCACGTTAGTACCTAGACCCCTTCCCATGAAATTGAGTTTAACGCCAACATATCTCAAATTTCGTTCACAGTGGACAAAATTGACCCAAAATGGTCCTTTATCCCCTTTTAAACACTAATTTTAGAAGCATGCCTTCATTCTTCTTCTTTTTCCTCTTCTTCTTTGACATTTTGTTTCTCCCCTAATCTTACACCTCTGTTGCAACTTGGAACAGAGTCAATATCAAATAGCAATCATTAAGCAAAAATAACATGGAAGAAAAATACTCACAAGATTTACACAACAGAGAAGCATTCTTACAAATAACTACCCAAAAAATTAGCAAATACAAAATACCCCTTCCATCAACAAAAAAAATTAAAAAACAGAGCAACCCCATCTCCTAATAGAAAACCTTCCCACAATTACACAACAATAATGAAACCCTAGCATAAAATCTCAAAAAACCGTAAACTATATTCATTAATGTGGAATGTTTAGTGAAAATGGAACATGCATGGCAACAAATGGGGTTTAACTCGGTAAGGCATTTTGGTGCAATTGGAAAGTCGATGACCATTTTAGTGCAATCGGTCAATCTCGGGACCAAAATGGGATTTAACTTTGGTTAGGCACACCATTCTTCAATTCAAGCCTGATTATTTTAGCCAATTACTCTTGCAATAACCATGATTTGACTTCAAAAGGGGACAAAAAGGTGGGGGTTGGGGAATCAATCAGCTAAGTACAAACTTCCAATTTCCTTCAATATTTGCATCTGGACGCAGAAAACAAGCAACCTATAAATAAATGGCTCTAGCATCCATTCTAGATGATCTGAAACCCATTTTATCTATCAAAAGGTGGAGATTGGGGAATGACAATCTACAATCACAATATCTAAACAACAAAGTCTTGGCCCACTAGATGGAGTTTGTTACATGGACAAGATACGTCATGGTTAAGGGGTCTTTTGAGTTTTGATGAAGAGCTTAAGCAATTATCACTTGGGCAGTTGGGCTGCACATCAGCCTGGCAATTGTTCATGTGTTCTTACCATAATAGTGGCAGTACAAGTACTGTTATGCTAAGGTTGTTAGTGATGGGTTACACTGACAACATAATTTTACATTACTAAGTACATGTTAACCTTGACTATTGGGTTAGAACAATTTAGACTGGATACATGGCACGACTTTAGTCAGGATTCAAACTATCCAATAACAGGGCCTTAATGTCTATAAAAGTGGAACCATCCCCTTTATTATGTATAGAATTCCCTTTGTCTAAACATTTCTACAGATTAATTAAGCTACACCAACTGTGCATTTGTCTTCATATCATCCTTAAAGATTTCTTACTGCCACCTAAATAAATGGATCAACTATAAACATCAAATGTTAAAAGACTCACCAATTCCTAATTCTTCAGACTTTGGAAGAAATAAAAAACACACCAGCATTTTATCAGAGGTTAATACATAAAGTCAGTGATGATTTCCAAGACAACTGATGAATAAACACAAAAGGCCAACTGAAGAAGGGGAGCAAACTGACCAATTGTTAACAATGGGTCAAATTCATTTAGTTGTTATTCCTCCAATCTCTAAATCAACAGCAAACCCCAACTTAGTACTGAATCCATAAAAATAACCATAAGCATGAGAATGTCATACTGTTGGATACCAGCTTCAACAGGTTAATAATCCCACCTATAGGATATGACTAATGAAAAATTCCCAATACACGAACATGGCATCCATGCATAGCCAGATCCAGCATGGTGAAAGAACAACTGCATCATCATCATGCCTTTACTTTTATAATTATAATCCATTTTGACATTTTTCTTTTGAGTTAATTAATTAAAGAGGATGGAAGAGGGCAGGGAACAAACAAATATGGCTACCTTAATCATCAACAGGCCTTCAGTTTGTTACCAGGAATCACTATGCACAAAATAACTATTACAGTTCAATATATTCTTCTAACCTCTAAGATATATATGGGGACATACCAAACAACAGCAAAGCCTTTGTGCCACTAAATGACATTGGCTATATGGATCATATGATGGCATAGTGTCCTATCCTACATTCATACTTATAATAAAATTCTGTAACTCTGGATAATCCTATGATGATATTACTATAACATGTTCACAGGATCCAATGTAACAGAAAAAGACAAGTCCACAAAGCTTTGTCAATTCCAGAATAACATAAACCGCATATGCTGTTACGTGATCAACCTCGGTATTGGAGAGAATACCAAGAAAACAGCAAAAACCATGCCTAGAAATGCATTGACCACTCGACAGAGATGATTTTCATTCTATCGCAATAGTCAATATATACCTCAAGAAAATGCATGGTGACATACAAAAAGCAAAGCATTGATTAATTTAGTTAGAATTGATATCGCCAAAGATATTTTTCCCTCTCATAGTATTATGATATTTGACAAGCGAATGGTTTGCCATAATCTATTAGTTGAACCCATCAACAGACAAACCACAACCAACAATATAAGTTAGTTGCTACAGTCTGCGTTATAGACAAGTGAACCAGTAGTGACTCCTTCAATGAACCAGAGCATACCATCCGAGTATATATCACTTGCTTCTCTCTCTCTGACTCTCATCTCCAATAAACACAAACACGTGGAAATTTCCACGATCACACAGATTTCCAAATCTCAAATAACTTGAATTAGAATCAGAATGCCAAA
>JASCZI010121317.1:24761-35792 GCA_036250425.1 Stylosanthes scabra | reverse complement strand
TGCGTTGCAGCTCAGATATCGTTGTTCTCGATGTCAGAAATATATTACTCGGACTCTTATCAGTAAATTTAACACCCTCTCTACTTTTGTGTTTAATTTTACCATGGTGGTGAAAAAGGGCAACAAAACTCTCATCTCCTTCCATAACCTCTTTCTCACTATCTCAGCTAATGATACACACTAGTATTTATACACAACTTCGTTGCACCATTTCTTCAAGAACCGTGGCAGGGTGTAGCTTTACCAAAAACCTTGGCACCCTGCCACGGTTTTAGTTCACTAATTTGCAAAAAATGAAAAAACCGTGGCAGCCTCCAACTTTTCTCATAAAACCCTCCTGGCTGCCACGGTTTCCATATAAATGTGCTTTGGTGCAATTGCATCATTTGGAAATGAATGGTGTAATCGAGTAAATAACGAAGCCAATTGGAATTTAAAATGTCATTTACTTGCTATTAGAGTTTTACAAGCATCCTGAGTGTCCCTTTCCATGATCTAGGTTAAGGGTTTTAATTGACAATGCTATGAAATTATTTCTTCTCCTGCAAACTTAAATAGTTAAGCAGAGATCAGACATATAAACTTTGAAATTATTTAAGTTTCCGGTATCACGTTCTAATAAAAATAAAAGTTTGAGTATATCTTCATTTTAATCCTTAAAAAATTTTAAATCAGATATATTAGTCTTTAATAAAAAAAATTAATTATTTTTTAGTCTTTAACTTTTTATTTCATAATATTTTAGTTCTACAAGTCAGATTGGTCTCCAAAGTACGTCAGACAGTTTAGTTATAAAATTTGACGAAACTACTTTGAGGATCAATTTGATTTATAGAATAAAAATTTAAAGATTAAATAATAATTAATTTTTATTGGAGAATAATATATCTGATTTAAATTTTTTTTTTGGACAAAAAAGAATATATGCTATAAAAAGTTAATTTATAAATTCTAATGTATAATAGCAACGGCCACTAAATTTTAATAAGTAGCATTGGCTTTAAGCGCTGCCTCATGCCGAATATTTTTTAAAAAAAATTTAAAGGCATGCAAAATATTCCCATTCGGCCTGTCTCATATTTCCATTAAAAACATCTTCTCTCTATTTCGTAACAGTTTCTCATATCCATATTTACGGGAGAGACGGATACCCACATGCATTAGCAGAAAAAAATTTAAAATGTCTCCCAGAAAAGCAACTCAAAATAATAAAAATTATACAATATAATCTATCATGATTTAGAAAAAAAAACATAATTAATTTATTATAAAACATACACTATAAGAAAAATGGGATTTAGCAGCAGTTTTTTTTTTGTTGTTTTGTGGTGATTTTTTAGCCGTCACCAAACGATTTTGTGGTGGTTACCCAACCACCGCCTATAATGGTGTTGCTAAATGATTTTGTGGCATTTTTCACAACCGATGGCACAACGGCCGCGAAACACAAAATAAGGTGGCAATGCATTTTGCGGTGGGTTAAGAACCGTCGCTAAATGACACCGGTTGAAAACAAACTGGTTTTCATTAAACCGATTACAAATTAGCGGTTCAGACTTGTGAACCGTGCTCTTCTATGGTCCAACGGTGCACGACACTAGGAAGCCCCTTGTTTTAGTAATTAATTCTGAAAGTTCCTGGGAAAGATTCGAACCCCCGACAAAGCGGTATTTCAAGCTCCTTCAGCATGCCTTCAACTTCACCAAACCAACTCAACATTCAATACATATAGTGCTATTAATTATATATATAGAGGTTTGTATAATATGCCAATTGTGCACTATTTTGAATGATTTAAATTAAATTATTAATATTTTTATTAAGATGATTTATATTTTATCTATTATTTATAAAAAATATTTTGTTAACCGTAAAAATTAAAGATCAGTTTTTAATTAATTAGATTTTAGTGACGTGAAATATTATTCTTATCATTTAATTTTTTTTATTATAATTCTTAATAAATTTGAATCTAAGTTAAAAATATTAAACAAACAAAAAATACATTTTGTGGCGGTTTCGACCTCAGCTGCCACTATATTTCTGTCATTTATCTGTTTCGCGGCTGTTCCTGCATCAACTGCCACTGTATTTCTGCCATTCATCCATTCATCTAATTTTACGGCGGTTTAAAAAACCGCCGCAAAAATCGCCAACATTATCCATTTAGCGGCAGTTTATTCAACCATCGCTAATAAGTCACTGCTATTCGCCGAATTTGTTGTAGTGATAGAATATAGTTAAAATACAACATAAAAATCCATAGGTATCATTTCAAAGCTTTTTAATGGAATAAAAACTTCCATTTAAAAAAAATAGTCAAACAACATTTACAAATAACAAAAAATGCAAATCTAATTTTAATAACGAAAATAGATAAATTTTATGTCGAACTGTAAATTATGAGGAGACACAATAATCAATTATAAATAATCTTTTAACATAGAAAAAGATAATTTAAATATCTCTTGTTTCTAATTCTACAGAAAAAATGTTGCAACATATAAATATATTTTTTTTTCTTTCTCAAGTAGATCTAAAGACTTTTTGAGTCTGAAAATGTTCTTCTGGATAATAAGTTTCTCTCGTTAAATTTTCATCTCAAATTCAAAATTGATATAACCAACACATCTAGAAAAGAGGATCATTATGATAGGAAGAGAAAAGAGTTATTTGAGGATGTAAATTTAGATATCGTATCTAGATATATGAAAAGATTAAGAAAAAAAGAGGGAAAGAAAAAGGGAAAAAATGTACTTTTGCAATCAAGAAGGGGAGAGAGGAAAGAAAAAGGAGTGGAGTGAAGGAAGGAAGAGTATGAATATCGTATTTTGTGTGACTAATAATAATATTTAAAAAAAAAAATAGTCTTTGGATCAGAAATTTTTTGTTTAATAGACATGTATTTGTCATATGGTGTACAAAAAAAAAATTTGTTCTGTTGTACAGAAAAAAAAGATGCTTTTCAGCCTAGCCCAATATTTTTTAGGACAAAAAATGCTTTTCATTAGGCTTCAATTAAATTGATCAGATCTGAAATGCTCCAGTGATATCTTACTCAAATTCAAGGCATCGATATCATTATGAGTGAAAATAATGAAACAACACAAAAGTAAGAACAACATCTAATGGCAAGCACAGAAGATAAAATACATAAGCATAGTGAAAATTCTAAAAAATGCATTATATGTATACCATCTTGATCCTCTCAAAAGAAGATAAAGAAAAAAGGAATGGATTCACAGTAATGAAAAACATCTTTTTGCATTTTATAAAATCAAAAGAGGATCACAGAAGAAGAGGCTAGATGTTCTCAAAAAAAACTCTGAAAAAAAAGAAGAAGAAAGAAGAGTATTATTTGAACTGCAAGAATAATTGAAGAACAAGTGAATGTATGTGTAAAATTAATTGTTTTAGAGTGCTTCACATTGTTAATATCATTCCTGACTCGCTATCATTATTATTCTTTTTAATCTTATTTTATTAAGTAGAGTTTTATTATATCGAAATTAGCTAAAGTGAACGTGTATATATAAATATTTGAAGTTTGATTCTTATGTGTTTTTTTTTTTTTAATTTTTTTTATTAAGCTCCATCTTAAATTTCTAATTCAATTTCTTTACATGCGTCTTAAGTTTCTTTTTTCTCTCAAGGACAAGGTTTTTTTTTTTTTAATGTTTTATTCCTATAAAATAACGTTTTTTTTTATTTAAGAATAAATATTATTTAAATCATAATAATTTGCATTATATATTCTAAGGTAACTATTTTAATGAATGTGTTAGAGGTGCAGCGAAATTAAGTTTTCACCCTTCAATTCCTTATGCATAATCAAATTTTCGAACTCAAGATATCTTTAAAAAATAAATTTTTATAAATTCAAGGTTTTATTCGATTTTTCCATAATAGTAAAGAATACTATTCTTATGTATGGACAGTCCAAGAACGAAACTTTCACCTAACTCTCAAAAGCTCGTGAATCCTTTCTTTCTTGGTTTCTCTACCTGTGATCAAAACTATTTACATATTAGATCTATTCATTTTTTGATCCACTAAAGAAGACAGATAGGAGGGCATCTGTCTATCTAACCCTAAGTATACGGTTCAAATTCTCTATTTATTTGTCTTTGGTGTTCGAGATCAGAAAATTGATTATAGAATGACAGTTTCATGTACTCCTCTATCTTAAAATTGGTGGTGACTTCATTATTCAATTCATTTTTCAATTTTTTGGTCACATTCTCTTCGCAAAATAGGCACGTCTCAAAAAGAGAAAAGACGGAGGGTTAGATCTAAGGGCAGGGTTAGATCACGTATGATTACAATATTACCACTTTAAACATATAATGTTTTTCATATACTCTCTATCACACACTTATAAAAATATTGCGTAGATCACATATTAAAATACCCAATAATAACTAGAATTCCAATTTTAGGTTTTTAAATAGATATATCAAGGATTATATTATAATTTCACATGAAATTTAACAAGCCTATGTAGGGTGGTAACCTTTCCCCGCAATTAGTCTTTGTTTTAAGGGAAAAAAGATAAAAATAAAAACAAGAAAAAGAGTAATATCCCAAATCACTCTATAAAGAATTTTTATTAGTTGTAAAATTTAATTCTTACGTCAAATTTTGGTTAAAAAAATGGATAAATCAATTGTTATTGTTATTAAATAAAAGGTACAATAGTTTCTATTTCTTTTAAAAAAATCTTAAAATAATTTCTCTATATCAATGAACAATCTGATGTGAAGACTATGTTGTCTAATGAAATAAAAGCTAGAGATTATTTAGGTGATTAAAATTTATAGAGAACTAAAGTATTCAATTAAAACTTTTCTTAAAGATTGATTATTTAGGATATTACTCAAATAAAAATAGGTTGGTTATCTAGAATTTTTAAGTTTATAATATACCATAATTCCCAAAATAAAAAATAAAGCAAATAGTAGATATCTAATAATTTATATATATATATTATAGATCAGAGAACCATTCCACATAGTCACATACATATGTATTACACACATAACAAACTCAAGAAGAAATCATAGCTAGGCACACATAAAAGTACCACATTCCATTCAAAAGAAGAATGAAATGAAAAGATGAATTTAAGCAGCAACCAAGACTAATTTTTATTTCCAAAAAAAAAAAAAAATCTTAATAACAACCCAATGCAAACCCATTAATTACTTTTTAAGTTGATGAGATTCTTCATAATTAAATAGCTGTTGGATGGAGTATCGCTATGCTGCATTATTGAGAAGATGAACATCAACTTCCTTAATAGCCTTGTCAAAGAATTCCAAGAAGCCATATGGTGTTTCAACATTCTCATTGTTTTTCTCGTATTCAATACTGAATTTAGTAGAGGCTATGCCATTATCATTCTTTTCATTTTCAATCACTTGAAAGAAGACCTTAAAAGCTTTATATTGTGGACTTATATCTCCATCAAAGAAGTTGTATGTGATTGACTTGTTCTCCTCATCAACACCTTCAATATTCTCCTTCAAAGTAATTATTTTACCATCTATTTTTTGCCACATTCAATTCATGGAAGTAAACAGTTAAAAATAAGATTTAGAAAAATAAAAATCAATAATTCTACGTGAACAAGTGATTTTGGCCAATCAAATTCAACCAAGTTATTTATTTCTATGTTAAATAAAATATTATTTTAATGTTAAATAAAACTTTATTTAGGTGTAATTTTTTTATACTATTTGACATCGAAATAATCTTCTATTTAACATAAAAATAAATCACTTTTTTGAACTTGATTGGATAAAATCATACTTGTTCAAATAGCATTTTCCAATAAAAATCTTAAAAATAGAAAACACCAAAAATACTTTGAAAAATGTTAAAATTTGATGAAAATAGCGCATCATGAAATAATTTTTTCAATTTTTGCTTATTATTAAAAACAAAACTGAAATTTAGTCATGAAGTTAAGGAAGATTTATTATTTTTTTTTTGTGTCTTCGATGAGCTCGAATCTAAGATCTCTTGCAATGAAAAATAAATAATGCTAAATCTTTTAATTTATAAGTACATGAAAGTAATAATAAGAGTATTATTTTTGCTTCTCTATTTTGAATAGGGTTAAAAATATTCTAATTGTCGAAAAAATTAGATGCGGTTGATTTCTGATTTTATTTTTATTAATATTTTCTATTTTTATAATTTGTAAAAAAAATGACTTTATTATTTTTATTATATATTTTCTCATTTTATTTTATAAAATTTTTAAAATAAAAAATACTAAAAATAAAAAATACAAACCATACCCACTTTAATTGACCCATTGTTTATTAGAAATAAATATTTATTTAGAAGTTGAATTAAATTACCTATGAGAAGAGTCCATTGTTTAGCTGAATCTGTGCTATGCCAGTCATCACCTTCATGCAACTTGCCTTGATGAACTCTTTCACAAATGTTTTGAAAATTGTAGACTTGATTTGTGAAGACGTTGAAGAACTTTGCAGCTGGTGATTGGATCATAACTTCAATACTAATTTTACCAGATAGTGCCATGATGTCTCAATAGTGAATTGAAGCTAAGCAATAAGAAATATAAGTAAATGAGTGATGGGGAACATGTTCAGCTTTATAGAACCTTATATAGCACTGAAAACTTTAAAAAGAAAAAAAACTAAAAACTTGAACACTTTCCGGCGATGCCTCTAATTCAAAAGTTAAGATGTGAAACAAACTAAAAACAAATTTTAGGGTACAAGTTATATGATCTCTTAACAATTGTTTATTTTATTTTATGTTAAAATTTTAATTATTTTATTTAGAAAAGTAGACATCATATACTAAATGGATTCTGCCGGTAGCTTATATGGCATTACTTCCTGTCATTGTAAGAAGTTTCGAGTTCGAGTCTCCCCTTAGATAAAAATATTCTATATTTTTATTTAAATTTATAGAATTTTCATATTATTTACTATGTTATGAAATTATATCTTCTAACATCTTAAACTAATAGAAAAAGAAGTAACGTCAATGTCAACTTAAATAATTAGTCTTAAAAAGTGTGTATACAGGGGTTATTAGAAGAATGTTTTTTATATTTCTTGAAATTTTACACTAAAAAATTTATATCGAAATGATTTTACAATGTAAAATGATTAGGAATTTAAATACTTTCGTGAATGAAATGAGATGAGATTGAGGGATTGATATGGTTAGGGCATATGCAAGGGGCTGATTCTTATTCGGTAAAAAATGGTTATGAGAGTTGGCAAAGAATTTGGTACCTTTCTCCTTAAAATAATTCAAATTTGAACCTCGCTTCTAAGATATGTATATTCAACAATGAAATATGAAAAATCCAAATTTATATTTTTGTACCACCACATCCAACTCTTGCTTTTTTTAAAGAGGCAAAATACTCTCTGCAATTCCATAGCATCAAAAGAACCATCTTTGTTCCCATCAAAGGACATCAAAATTTTGCTTTCATGTTTTGTTATTTGTTCCTCAAATATACCATGAAATTCCTGAAGTTGAAACCTTAACATTGCTGGATCACTTTTTTTGAGGTAACATTCCCATATAATCCAAATTCTGCAAATGAGTTTTGAATTTAAAAGACAAATTGATTGTGGTGAGTAGTTTTTATACTCCGGGTTAAATTTAAGAATCCATTCATTAACTTACTTTAAACATTGCTTTTTGTATATATATAAAAAAAAGATTAACCCTTTGTTATGAAATGCAACCTAGTGGACCAACTTTACGAAAGAACATTTTTCTTGTTTCTAGTTGATATAGTATTTACAATAAGCAAATAAAATATTGGTGTTGGAGATGCTAAATGGCCTATAAATATGATTTAAATTGGGAGGGAGATTGAAAAGGATTAGAGTATTTTTCTTAAAGAAAAATGGAGTTATTTTAAGATGGTTTAAAATTGAAAAACAAAAAAATAAGTGGAAGCATTTTAATTTTCAAAAACAAAAAATGAGGTAGATTTTTTTAATTATTTTAGGAAGGTTAATCCTTAGCTGTGAGAGTGACCGATATTGATGGTAAGTTGTTAGATGTGAAAATATAATAATGACAATACAACTACCATTCTCACATTCGTACATATATATTTTTAAAATTTAATTGAGATAATATAAATATTTGTTTATGTTTATTATTTTATTTAATTTAAATTTGGCGTTACATATATATTTTTTCATTAAAAGAAACTTCTACCATAATTAGTATAGTGTCTCAACTATGCAACTAAACGATAAAATTTGTCGAATAATTCCATTAATAGAAGGAGAGATATTGTGTATAAAGAAAATTATTGGGAGCTAATTAGAGAGTCAATTAATGAGAAACAATGTGGGATATTTTTTTTTTCTTCAGTTTTTATGTGTTTGTTGATTCTCTATGGAATGTATTAGTTGTATATGGTTGCTTCATTTAAAGTTTCTTTTCATAATTTTTATTTATCTATGACATAATTGTATTGAAGAATCAAAACTGCTATATTCGAATAATATTTCTATACATTTTTTAACTATTGATCTATAATAATGTGATTTGATAGGCACAATAAGTGTTTGACAAAACACTGCATTAATAATAAAAATGCCATGTAATCTTGCTAAAAACAACATTGAAATAGGAAAATATAGTTTAATTAACATTAATATATTTTTAATATGTTAATTAAATTATTTAAAAATTAATTTATATATTTTCAATTTTTGATATTTAAATATATTATATTAATTTTGTTATATTACTTTTACCCATCATAAATTCTTTTTTGGATTTATCTATCATGTTAGAATATATTACGATCAATTAGGATCAATCATAATATTTGAATTTATCAGTTTGATATTTTTCATAATTATAAAATATTAAGTTATTATTATTCTGACTCTCTCTTTACTTATAAATAGATTAGCACATTGTACTATAACATACACAACTCTCATATAATTTTAATACATAAATCTTTTATTATTGTGTATTCTCTTTTTCTTTCTAACATATTTATTTTGGACTTGGAGGTCAGATTTATTTTAACAGTCTTCATTTCATATGTAAATCGTTGGGTTGGGAAATTTATTATTCTTCATCGTGGTCAAATGCCTAGACTCTAATTGTGTCAAAATTGGTTTTTTTTTTTAAATAAATTAAATAAATTCTTTATATCTCAAAAAAATTAAAATAATATTATTTTTCAAAATCAATTAATTTTTTTATGGTTTTGTCGCAGATTGGGATGGGCCTCCCTGACCTACGTCTTTGTGGGTCCAGATCGCCTAAAACCTTCCCGATCCGTTACAGATCTTACTAGATTTTCCCGATCTGCATGCTAACGACAAAAATACAATTAAAATAAAAAATTAATTAATTTTTCAAATAAAAGAATAAAAAATAAAAATTATATTAATGTTGCAATATAAATAAAAACATTAAAAATATTTAAATAATATGTTTAATAATAATTTTAAGTGTATATCTATTTTGCTCAACCAAATTCAAACAAGTTATTTATTCTATATTAGATAAAAGATCATTTCGATGTCAAATAAAAGTTTATTTTGATGCTATTTTTGTACTATTTGACACATAAATGTTCTTCTAATTAGCATAGAAACAAATGACTTTGTTTGACTTTGTTTACCAAAATAATTGTAAATATAGCATTACCGCATTTTTAAATAAAAGTTATTAAATATGTGTAACGATTTATTATTTATGAAATTATAACTTTTAAAAATATCATGTGTATACTAAAAAATAAATATTAGTTATAGTAAAATAATATGAAAATTGATAAGCCGTTATTGAAAATATAATTTATTCTATAATTATATTAATGTTATAAAAGTATTTTTCTGTTGATATTTGTTTTATATTTTAATCCAAAATAATTGTTATTTAATTTTTTTCTTTTTTTATTTGAAAAAAAATTGTTAGTTATTAAAATAAATAATTATTTATTTAAAAGCAATGCAAATCGGATATTTTTAACAGATCGGGAAAGCTTTTGGCGATCTGGACCCACAAAAATACAGATCGAGAAGGCCATTCCGATCTGCAATAAACCCTAAAAAAATTAATTGATTTTGAGAAATAATGTTATTTTAATTTTTTTGGGATATAAAGAATTTATTTAATTTATTTAAAAAAAAAACTGTCAAAATTAGTCTCGTGATTCTAATTGTGTCAAAATTAATCGGGATGGAATATTAATCGGGATGGAATTCCGAATAACAGATGAAAAAAGAAAAAGTGTCTTACCAAATTAATTTTTGCAGAGATAATTCAAAGTCAAGTATATATATATATATATATATATATATATATATATATATAAACAAACGATCACTCAATGTAGCCGAATGTTGAGATTTGGCAAAAATGAATAGTAAATAACATATATTGCAAACTATTAGTCAAATAATTTATATTATAGAGAAACATTCCACCATTATATATTACAAATAACATATAACACATACATTCAAACGAGAAATCATTGGCACACTTATACAAGAGCAGCCATCACATGCATTCAAACCAAATAAAGATGAAAAGAAGAAGTAGCATGCAACAAACATCCTTATTATTGCAATTATTATATATTATAAAAACTCTTAATATAATTACCACCAGCTATGTAGCCAATCCCATTATTTTATACAAGTACGTAGATATATATGCATGAGGTTCTTCATGTATAAATAGCTCTTGGATGAAGCTATGCCTTGAGAAGATGAGAATCAATGTCTTTAAGACTCTTGTCAAAGAACTCCATGAATCCATATGGAGCTTCAACACTCTCATTGATTTTCTCGTAGTCAACTGTGATTTTAGCTGATGCACTATCACTACCATCATTCTTTTAAAACACTTGAAAAAGGATATTAAAGACTTTATAGTTCTTACTTATATCTCCATCGAAAAACTTGTATGTGATTGACTTGTTCTCCTTCACAATCTTTTCCATTTTCTCCTTCAACTTAATTGGCTTGCCATCTATAA
>JASCZI010121317.1:0-24671 GCA_036250425.1 Stylosanthes scabra | reverse complement strand
AAAAAATAATATATATATATATATATATATATATATATATATATATATATATATATATATTAATTTATAGTAATACAGTATACTTATTTTGTTTAATTAAATTATTTATTTTTATTTTAAATAAATTAAAATATTATTTCAATATCAAATAATATATAAACGAATTTCTATTTAATATAAAAATAATTTTTTATTTGACATAAAAATAAATAACTTAGTTTAATTTAATTAAATAAAATAGATATATATTTAAAAATATAGTTTAATTTATACAAAAAATAATTATTAATTAATTGACCCCTTAATTTCTTTAAAAAGAAAAGTCATTTGGAGGTTGATTAAATTACCTACGATAAGAGTCCAGTTCTTGACCGAATCAGTGACATGCCAGTCATCACCTTCATGAATCTCGGCTTCATGAACTTTTTCACAAATGCTATGAAAATTGTGGAATTCAGTTATAAAGATGTCGAAGTACTTTGCAGGAGGTGTTTGGATTGGAGTTTCAACGCTAAGTTTACCCGTTAGTGCCATGTCTCAAGAATGAAGGCAAAGGTATCTATGAAGAAGCAAGAAAAGTAGAAATGTAGAATGAGAGATGGGTGAACATATTCTGCCTTGTAGAGCCTTATATAGAAATAGCATACAAGAGAGATTCTCGTCTAATATCGACCGCCGTCAAAATGGAATAAATTCGTCAAATTAATCCATTTATTTATTTAAATGAATAAATTTTTCTTTTAAATTTGAATCATTTAAAATTCAGGCTAAACAAACTGAATCCAATTTTTACCCCAAAAATAACGGATTAAACATACTGACCTATTTATTATTTTTTTAAATTTTTCACAAAAAAATTATTTTTTCTTCATATTTTCTCTATTTTGACCTGAAAATAAATTTGATTTACTCACTAAAAATTTTTACATTTTTAAAGGATTTTGGATAAAAAAAAATTAGTTTTGAGTTAAAAATTGAATTCTTTTTTTAAAAAATTGAAAATGAATAAATAAAAAATTAATCGGAGAAGCCCGTTTAACCAAATTCATTGGAAAGACCATAAATGATTCCAACTAAAAAATTAGACCACCAAGATTGCTTACGTTTTTTTACTACCGATTCGTGTGTATTCTGCTTATCCAGCGCTTTGCCAACTGTGTGGCGGACTCCTTAGCAAGAAATGCTGCAACTTTTCAGCTTGCTTATTCGGAGTGACATACTCCTTAAATAGAGTATGTAGACCCTTAAATGGAGCTCAGATTCGCGGCGGATTAGTCTTTGACCTACCGGGTTGGGAGATATCGTGGGCAAAAAAAAAAATAAAAAATAGACCGTATACAGATTTAAATAGGTTTACCGATTCAACCAGCTAGCTATATACGTCTATGTGCTAGAATATACATACATACATACGGGTATGTTGCATATTATTGTTGTCTCAATTATTAAGGGTTTTAATTAACAGTGTTATAGTCCAAAAAAAAAATAACAATGTTATAATATTATTTATTCTCATTTAAATAATAGAGACATATAAACTTTGAAATTATCTGAGTTTCCGGTATCCACGCTCTACTAAAAAAAAGTTTAATTTATAAATTCTAAATTACTAATATATAACAGCAACGGCCATGACTGCCACTTAAATTTTAATAAATAGAGTTAGCTTTAGGCATATTCTCAAAAAACCATAATTTTTATAAATATAAAACTTGTAATATATTGTTTTTATGTTTAGAGATAATTATCTAGAACATAAACATAAATATGAGGATAGTCTAACAAAATTAAATTGAATAAGCTTTAATATCATTTTAAAATTGAAATTATGTGAGTCTAATTCAATCCAAAAATTAGCTTGTGAGGTAAAAGTACCTCACATTTATAAATTTTTAAGAGATTGTATTCTTGATAAATGTGAGACTCTAATAAAACCCGTCTCTAATATTTGAAAATAATTAAAACCTAAATTATAAAATTTAAATTGTATTTTAACAGTAACGAGGGATATCAATGGATTCTAACAAAGACTAGACTGGATATTCCTTTTCAGCCGCCCGTTCACATTTCCATTAAGAAAATTTTCTCCCCTCTAAATTTTTCTCCATTTTAGTAACAGTTTCTCATTTCGATTTTCATGAGAGATAGATATTAGCAAAAATAAATAAATAAAAAAGTCACTCAAAATAATAAAAATTAGATTTAAATATTATATTGATCCTTGTAGTTTTCACCGAAAATAAAAATCGTTTCTACAATTTTTATTTATTTAAAATTGTTCTTAACATTAAATTTTATTTTAAAATCATTCTTTGGATAAAAATACTCTTCTTCCCTCACCTCCTCAACCCCAACCGTTCACCCTTCAGTTCTTCACCTCTACCTCCCATCACCACTCCCCTCACACTATTGACAATTTGACACTATCACTAACACTCCTCCATATCCACAAGTCAAGTCTCTTAATGTTCAAGTGGGAGGGGTTAGTCCCTCATCTTTAAAAACAAGAAGAAGTGAGGAGTTTATAAGATGTGAGATTCATTTACTTGGCATTTTAAAGTTTTGAGTTGAATGTGGTGTTTTCTTATCTTATGTTATTTCACTTTGGTTCCTCTACTAAAGTCTCCCCGACGGTTTTGCTCCCCACGGTGACCCAACAAGTAGTATCAGAGCTGATGGTTGATCGGTCTAATTTTAAGGAGTATTTATGAGAAGTATCGAAAGTCCTTTCGACAAGATGGTTCGAGCGGCGAGTCTCACGATATTATGCGACGGTGTGATGAACGAATACTCAAAATATGGTGAAGGAGCTAAAAAAGTTGTACTCAATGTGGAAACTCACACTTGAGGGGGAGATTGTTGATGTTCATACGTGAGAGGTTAGTCCCACATCTTTGAGAGCAAGAAGAAGTGATGAGTTTATAACATGAAAGACCTATTTACTTGACACCTTAAGATTTTGAATTTAATGCGGCGTCTTCTCATCTTCTGTTCTCTCACTTTGGTTCCTCCCCAAAGTCTTCCCGACGATTTTACTTCCCACGGTGACCCGTATACACACAACAATAGCAACAATCTTCACAACAACACCAACATAATAATTAATTTTTAAAAGATTTTTATTCAAACATTATTCATTTTTGCTGTGTCATTGATCTCTCCAATAATAGATTCAACGAAGAGATTTCACCTTCTTTAATTTGGCTAACTATCTAATAAATAATGAAACAATAAATAAAGAGCACATGGTTACATAAGCAATATGCAACTTATTATTGTGGCTCCTGTGGCCCTGATAGATGAAGAAGAAGTTAGTTAGTTTGAAGAAGACCCATCCTTCATTGCTCTACCCGAAAAGAACCAGGGAAGATTCGAGCCAGATTAATTAAGAGGGAGATGGGTGGGCCAATGGTCTTGAATTCTCTCAAATTTGATCACTAGGCTTAGTGATGAAATTCCAAGTAAACTTAATAGGATCAAAAGATAAAGAGGGGTGTTTGGTGTTTTTAAAAATGAATTATTGTGATGGTTTTGTTGTTGTTGATGTTGTTAATGTCGTTGCTGTTGTTATTGTTGTGGGTAAGGAGGGGTGTTATAGCCAAGATATGGAGTGAGAGGGAACAGGGAAGTAACCATGGTGAAGGTAGAGGTGAAGGAAGAAGGATATTTTTGTTGAAAGAATCATTTTAAACTATTTTTATTTTGAATATAAAAAAATTAAAAATGATTAAATCATAAGAATTAAAATTATACTTAACCGTAAAATTATGCAATATAATCTAACATGATTTAGAAAAAATCGTTATTCATTATGAAATATAGTATAAAGTTAAAAGGTACTTTCTGTGGTGGCTTAAAATTATATGGCTAAGAATAACTTAAATATTGACCCACCAATAATTGCAAGACACCTGTCAAAGAAAATAAGAGATAAAGCACATGAAGTTAACAGTGTCACGGTTAAGTTCCAACAATTGTTTTTTATTTTTGTTTGATAGGGCCCAATATGAGATTTTTAAAAATTCGACAGCCCCAACCCTTTTCCTAGTGGATCACCTTCTTCTAGCCTCTTACCATTTCGTCGCACCCTGAGTGTGGATGCGCTGATGATCTGTTGCAAGTCTGCCGCCGTGACTCCGATTTCTAGGCTGCCGCCAGTTTCCAATAATGTCTCCAATTTTTTTAGGGGAAGAAAAGTAACGGCGTTAGTGGAGAATGGCACTATCTCCGCCGGCGGCTAATGCTGCACACGCCAAGTGCCGTTGTTGCCACTGGTTCATGGTTGTTAGAGATACCCATCCTCCTCTACTTGACACCTGCTATGCTTCAAGTTTCTGGGTTGTCGCTTCTCGAAGATGTAGTTCCGTTGCCGGCGATCCTCTTATTTGCATTAATCCGCGGTGCCGAACTGCCGCGACGGTGCAAATTATGAAGGCTACTGCTCCTAGCTTGGCAGGCTTCAAGTTATGACGGAAATCAGATTGCTTCAGCCAGCTACTACTTTAATTCTATATGCGAAGAATACCCGAAGAGATCTCCCATGACAGAGCTTTGAAGGTTTGTGCTGTGGTTGATGTTGAGATCGGTGGAGATAAAGAGACATATGTTCGACGGTTTGGTTTCGGGCATAGTTGTGGGTCGGATCATCTTTGCTGGCCCAAGGCTAAACCCCAAAAAAATAATTATAGTTCATAACTTAGACAAGTCAAACGTTTTCTTCATCTTTAATTCTTTGGTCAAATGGGACATGTATTAGTTTTTTATTGCTTCAAATGTATCAGCCTCCGAACCATGGAAAAACCCATGCTACCAAAGAACTCCCCAAGTTAAAATACAACATAAAAATCCATACATATCATTCCAAATTTAACCCACTTCAAACATATAATAGTTTTCATATAATATAAAAATATTACCTAGATAGAATTCCAATTTTAGGTTTTTAAATCATATAATCAATGGTTTTATCCCCGTGGTAATTAAATAATCCCCATAGAACTTGTTCTGCAATTTTTTATCATCCATATCGGTAGCTCCTTAATTGCCACTAAATTTGAATAATTAGTGTTATACTCAAACTTATTTAGACAATAGTGGAAGGTAAATTTAGCCACCATCAAGGCTATATACTTATCAAGAAAAATGATGAAGAGGAATTCTAGAAAGCTTTGGAGAAGAAAGAAATAAGGATCCCAATCCGCAAATCAAAGATATGTTCAATGGTAGTGTAACAAAAGAATATCCATATATAGGACTACACCAAGTGTATACTGAGCGTATCTAAGAGCTGGTACCATGGTACTTTATTTATTTGCCAATGACAATGTCCATATTATGAGAGAACCAAGAGAAGATTTTTTTTTAATCATTACCAATTGAAGATTTAAATCAGTCGAAAGAAATTTTGGCATAGGAATATCCTTTTATCTAACACAAATTAAACTAAAATAAATATGTAATCATTCATACTCCTCTATTTGAGATAAGAAGGAGAAGAAGATGAGCATAGAAAAAAAAAAAAAAGGAAAAGAAGATGGAGGAAGAGAAGGAAAACATGATGATCACGACGATAACGATCGCAACAATGAAGAAGAAAAAGAAAAAGAAGATAATAATGATGATAATAAAATGATTGGATAGATTTGATTTATTGACCATCTAACTAGAATTATTATTTATTTATATTAAGAATAATCACTATTAAAAAATCGTTTGAGAGAAGTTTCACGTTTCTTCAATAAGCATGTTATTTTTCAAGATATCGTATTGTTTTTTTTTTTTTTTCTGCATGTTTTGTTTATTGCACATACTTTCTCTCTTATTTATTTACTTTTTTAAAGACAATCGTACGTTATATCAATATAGGTGTATTACAAATCAAGATATATTAAATGATGACAATGACGCATAAGAAGAATAACAACGACATAAGAGGAGGAGAAAAAGAAAGAAGAAGAACAATGCAGAAGGAGAAAAAACAACTCAAATTTAGCATAAAATAATATATATTCAGTTTAACATTAAAAATGAATCATATAACATTTTGGGTCCATTCAAATTGAGCATATAAATAATATTTAATTTAGTATTGGTATTCATTAAAATTGAACCGTATAAAATTTTTGGTGTATTCAAATTAATCTTAGAAATGATGTTTAGTTTAGTATAAAAATAATGTTTAATTTTTTGGTCCATTTAAATTTATCAGAAAAATGATATTCTATTTAGTGCAAAATTCATTAAAAATTACTTCAACATATATAACACTAAAATAAATTGACATAGGAATATCCTTCTACCTAACACAAATCAAACTAACACAAATATAAAACTATTCATGGACCTCCATTTGAGAGAAAGACATAGAAGAAGGAGGAAAAAAAAAAAAAAAAAGAAAGAAGGAGAAAAAATGACAACTTTAAAAGGAGACACTACAAGAAATTCAGCTTAATAGCGATGGTTGAATAAACTGTGGCTAAATGGACAATGTTGATGGATTTTGAGGCGGTTTGTCGTATTTAGTGGCGGTTTTAAAAATCGCCGCAAAATTGATGAGTTTAACGACAGTTGATGCAAGAACTGCCGCGAACGGATAAATGGCAGGAATACAGCGACAGTCAATGTCAGAACCGTCGCAAAAATATATTTTTGTTTGTTTAACATTTTTAACTTAGATTTTAATTTAGTTAAAAATTATAATAAAAAAATTTAAATGATAAAATAATATTGGGTCATTCTATGGTGCCTACCATCATTATCTTCATACAATGATCACTGCACATGAATGATGTAAGATTTGAGATGTGGCGCAATTCCATGGATAAACCTGATAAAAAGATCCACCATATAAATGACTAATTTATTTTTGTCATGGGCTATGCCCAACAACCCAACCCGAATCCGAACCCACTGTCCGATCCAAATCCCATACCCTTCCCAATTCCCATCAAAACCAGTTAACCACTAACGCCTCCTTCTTCCTTCTATGTGGACGATGCCGTTGCACATCTCACCCTGTCGCCGAAGTTCCTGCTTGGTTGTCCTCCGCCGCCGAGCGTGTTGTCAACTTTTACTGGAGTAAGATGCGCCGTTGCCACTGTTGGGTCGTCCTCCGCCGAGCCAAAGCCAGCAAAATTCGTCACCGTCATCCGTTGAAGCAAGGCGCACCGTCGTCGCCGCCACTATTGGGTCATCAACCGCCACGTCCGAATGACAAGGTGTCGTCATTGTCGTCTATTATCAACGACGAACCCAAAGTCTGTGACGAGAAACCATCTCTGCAGGGTGCCCACGGTTCCCGTCGTTGCTTCCTGCTCTCATTTCTGATTATTTGTCTAATTTCTGACGGTGGTTGAATACTCCAGTTTGGGTGAAGCATTCTTGCCTCAACTGCTTTTGCTACTGTGAGAGTAGGATATTGCCATTCCTTGGTGTCCACTAACCTCCCTGTGTTTTTTCTTATTGTTACAGCAATGGCTCCACTACAAGTCTCCTTCTTGAAGGTTGCATCTACATTAGCTTGGGTTAAGGAGGATATTTTTTTATTTGAGTACTGAGTACTATTGAGAAGGATTTATTTTCGGAAACAGAAATTTCAAAAGAAAAGAAAATAATATTTTCTTGAAAAATTCTAATCTATCTCATTCACGTTAACGCATTTGGTGGCAATTCCATTGTAATTCGAAGCAGCGGCAATTAAAGGACAAGTAACAAGCGCCAATTTGAAGCCAACATACAACAAATATCTACCCAGCGAGCTTTTTCAGAATCGAAACTCCACCAACGACGGCCATGGAGGAAGCAACGTCTCTGGTCTTCAAATTTGGAAAACCTTTATGTTAGAAGGTGATTAGGTTTGGGCTCGGGGCGGATGTGCGATTTGGGTAGATTAGAGTCATAAGCCCAGGACAAAAAAAAAAGTCAACATATGTCCATAGCTGTTCCACAGAATTCATCATACGCCACGTGCAATCACCATTACATGATTACAGCTATGGTAAGCACCATAGAATTTTTCAATAATATTTTCACATCATTCAAATCTAATTAATTAAATAGTGATAACTTCAATTTTTACAGTTAATAAAATATTTTTTATAAATAATAGATATAATATAAACCATAATTTAATAAGTCATTTTAATAAAAATATCAATAATTTAATTTAAATTATTCAAAATAATGCACAACTTGCATGTTATACAGTTCTATATATATAATTAATAGAACCATATGTATCAAATATTGGGTTGACTTGGTGAAGTGGAAGGCATGTTGAAAGAGCTTGAACTATTCTTGGTCTTTGGTTCGAATCTCCCCAAGGAACTTTCATAATTAATTACACAAAAAAATGGAGCTTCCTAATATGGTGCAGCAACACTATATTGGTGCACCAAGGACTGTATTTTGTGTTTCGCGGCCGTTATTCCAGTAGTTGTGAAAAACCGCCGCAAAACTATTTAGCAACGCTATTATAGGCGGCGGTTATCCAAGTGCCGCAAAATCTTTAGCCACTACGTAACAAAAAAAACGATCGCTAAGTCTCGCCTTTTTTGTAGTGAGAAGAAGATCACGATGACGACGATGGTTGCGGCGGCAAAAACAATGATGATAACGATGACGATGATAACGACAACAACAGAAGAATATGAAAGAAGACGAGATAGAAGAGACGTGTGAGGATTAGGGTTGAGCTCTGTTCTCCAAATCATTTATTCACTTATTTTTATATTAATGGTAAATTTAATGTCTCAGATATGGTAGTTGATAAACAATTAAGTATGAAATGCGATGTATAGAAGGGTTAGCTGTTCAATTAAGTTTTGGAAGTTTATGGAGTATGAACAATGATTCAGAAATTGACGTGTGGTTTTGGCTGTTAAAGGAAAACCACTAAAATAGTATGCAAATTTTATTTATATTGTTGACAAAAGTAATTCTAAAAAAAAAATACAAAAGATAAATAAATTCTTTTCTTTCATTAACTAGCAGTCTAGCACCAAAAAATAAAGTCTTCAAAAATTTATAGTTACAGTTTTTAATTTTTTAAAATTTATTTACTGCTTTATTTTTCAAATTATTTTTGTTAGAGATATAAATTTACAAAAATTATTTTAATAATTTCAAGAATAAATCATTATTGACGAATTAATGAATGGTGGCCAAAACAGTTGAGGGAAAAGAAAAGGAATAATTTCTAATAAATGAAGACATATCGTGGTCCATAAATGAAAGGGTAGAAATTTGTTATCAATATTGGGATGTGGGGTAGAAGTCACTATAGACATATTCATTGCACCATCAATTAGGATTTGAATGGTTAGTCGTCTTACCGATTATTTAAATAAATAAATGTTGGAGATTTAAATTCTATATCCTTTGTTATGTATCTCGTAATTTATTGATCAGAAAAACATTTTCAATTGAAGCTTCGATTTATAATAAATTATTTTTTATCTTTCAGATCGAGAAACACCATGAGAAAAATTATATATATAGTGCATAATTGCTTGAAGGATATATTTTAACTAAAATAAAAATTGCTTTCAAAGGTGTCATAAAATTAATTATCTTACATGTTTAAATGATTGAATTGAAATATTTAAATAATTACATATGTGACACACTTTTTCATATAAGAATTTTTTGAAGTTGAAATGTGAAAATTGTTTATATACATTTTGTTAGTATATTTTGTATTAATATAAAATTAAATTTAATTAATTGAGAATAAAATTAGTTTTTAATAAAATATGAGGTTAATTAGTCATTTCGCATTTTAAAAAATCAGAATCAATTATAAAAAATTACTTTTTTTAGTTCTAAAAAAACTCCAACTCTCAAAAGTCAGGAACTTACTTTTTAGAGTTATCACACACAAAAGGATGGCTATTATTTTTTTAGAACAGGAGCAATTAATTAAAAAATTTTACTAAACTCACCCTTAATTATATGGAAAATGATTTGGAGTACTAATTAATAAGCCTAATTATCTTTCTAATTTCTAAATAAATGATGTTTTACATCTTTTATATTTTTAATGTTTTTAAAAAATAATATTTATATTTAAATTTCTTACCCTTTTAAGTATTAGGAGGATAATTAGACTTATGAGTTAGGACTCCTTATTACTACTCTTTATATATATTTGTTGGGCTATTCTATGTGTACACTAAAATCAGTCACCAAATTAGCCACTAATGTATAATATACGTTGAAATACAAAGTACACATTAAAAATTAGTTAAACTATATATATTCTGTATTTCAATATGTATTATGCACTAATTGCTGATTTGGTGGCTGATTTTAGTGTGTAAATAAAAATATTGATATATGATTATTCAGTCAACCGAAAACAAGTGCACACACCACAATCAATCAATTAAATTGCCACAAAATATTCTTGGCACGCTTAGACTCAGTGGTTGACGAACCACCACCATAAATATATCGCAAAATTTAGAACCGCCATTATTTATCGATTTTGTTGGCGTTATATAGTGAAATACATATAGCATATACAGAAAAGTTAGGTAGTCAGCAATTTTAATTAATTTTAGTCAATATGTTTAACCATAACATAACTCTTTGAGTAAAATAACCCATTACTGGATTTAACTAATAATGTTGCTGTCTAACTGCTAGCAAAAAATAGAGGTGGATATACGGGTTAACCCGGCTCATTTAGCCCAATTCGCGACGGACTAAATATTAACGTGCCGAGTTGGGTTATCCCGCAACATATATGGGCCGTCTTGAGAGAGGATCGTAACCATCCTGCATTGGTCCGCGATTTTGCATGCTGACCCAACCCGCATCTTTTCTATATTTATTTGTTTATTAATTTTACATTTTATTGATATTATTAAAAGAGAAAGTCTTGGTGATCAATAGTAACCAACAGTAACCAACAACACTATACCATCATTTTTTTGGATTTCATCTTTTTGGGCCGAGCTTTTCTCATTTTATTAGAGTCCTAGTTCTTATTGGTTACTATTAGCAAAAAATTTATTAGCTCCCTAGCATGATTGATATTGAGCAGTGGCAAAAAATAATATGTTAATTATTTAATCTATAATTATAATAAAAATTAATGTAATACCATTCTAAAAAAAAAATTCAAATATAATTCATAAATTATCATTGTAATACTAATATAGGGAAGTAATAACACATAAAAAATATAAGAGTAAATATGTTGTCAAAGTTTTAGCCCACATAAATATATATTTCATATATTATGTGCACTTAAAGCCGACTAATGGATTCGTCTGCTAAACCTACGGTTCAACCCATTTAGCACGCGAGTTAAATGATGCGGATTAAAAAGCCCGTTGAAATTGCGGATAAAAATATTACAAATTTAAATGATGCGAATTGCAAATTAAACAAGATAACCCACAGATTATGACCCGTATACCAGTTCTAGAAAAAAAAATAACAAAATATGTTGATAGCTTATATATGTATTATCATTAAATTGTCATAATTACTGTATCTTATTAGTAGTTGACAATAGTTCCAAAATAAAAGATTAAAAAACAAATAGACCAACGGAAATTGAAAAAACATGTTTGTAATGGTAGAAAATTTTATAAATAAATATAATTATCATCATAAAAAGATACATTTTAATTAATACAATATATTAATATTCTATTTATTTTCTTTCCTAAAGTTACATCATCATCATAGATTATAAAAAGTAGCACTACCTAAAAGTTATAAATTAATAATAAGATGAATATTCTTAAAATCTTAAAGAACTCGACACCCAAAAAAAGAAAATCTTCAAAGAACCAAATGAAAGGCTTTTCGTCGAAGATAGGAGTATCTTCTAAACTAAATAAAGTAGGAGTAGTAGCAAAATTAAATTCATCCACATTAAATTAAATTGATTTGCAGGATTTCCCATCCATGACCTCCTCCTCTGATTATCCAACTTCAGAATGCATTTTATTTTATTTGGTGTCTGAATGCATTTTATTGATTTGATCCTAACAATTCATCCACGTTAAATTGCAGGAAGAGATAATGAATAAATACATTGGCCTACTCCTGATGGAGACATTATTTCACACAGAACGCTATTACTGTATTAGCAATTAAAGTCTTTTATATATATATATATATGAAGTCTAGAGAACGCATAAGGTTTGGAGTCTATAGAAGCATATGAGCAATCCAAATCTTAACCTCTTTTCTACCTATTGCCACTGCCACCATGTCGTCGTTGCCGTCATTACCGTTGTGTCTTCTTCTTCTTTTTCTTCTTCTTCTTCTACAGTAAACAGAGCTCCAAAAAGAGCTGAGAGGCGGCTCTGCAGAGTGGTGTTTTTGAAACGCAATTCAAAACATGCGGCGATGCAATCAGTGAAGGTCACCAGAGTTACGTTGGCCAAATCGAAGGCGAAGAAGGCACGTAGCAGAGAAATGATAGAGATGGCAGATGCGAGTATGATTGACCAGAAAAAGACGCCATTGCCGCCGCACCTCTTCTTCTTCGTGCGATCTCACCATTGTGCCACCGCCGCTCCTCCTCCTCCTCCTCCTTTTTTTTCTCCTTCTCCTTCTTCTTTTTCTTTTTCTCCTTCTCATTCTCCTTATCCTTCTCCTTCTTCTTCTTTTTCTTATTCTTGCGGTTGTGTTGTTGTTGTTGTGGTAGTGATGTGGTGGTGCTTGTTGTTGTTGTGGCGGTGGTGATGCTGCGATTTGTGGTGGTGAGATTACGGATGATAATTGTATTATATTTTAGATGATAAGCTGAATCTGTTTCGGATGATAATTGAGTTGGTGAGAGTTTAGGGTTAGTGATGATAATTATAATCTGTTTCAGATAATAACTTTATCTATTTTGGATGATAACATTTTTAGTTTCGAATGATAACTTTGGTCAGTTTTGGATGATAACTTCTATTGAACTTATTGGCTCCCTAATGTTGGTTCCGTAGCATTGTTCATATATATATGTATATATACACACTCCCTCTCTTATCAAGAGATAATTCACCCTTTCTAATATATTAATTCACAATTAACTCAATAAATAATTTTTATATAATTAAAATGCATATCACTACTTATTGACCTTTCAATTTTCATTGAATTTGGTTTAGGATGACCATAGAGAAAAAAAAAACGATATGTTATATCTCTCAATTTTTTTGTATGACATGAAAAAATAAAAACAAGAAAATATTATATTATTTTTTCATCTCGTAAGAAAAAACACATAATATCTCTAAGATTATACATTCAAATTCCAAAAATGACTATTTATTAAGTTAATTCTGAATCAATATATTAGAGAGGTATTGCCGCATTCACCATATATTGGTAATGCTACATGTATCACTGTACACCTCCATACATCTCATTTACAACATGAAAAATGTAAACATCAGTACAGAAAAATTCACAAAATACATGAATATAACATACAATAGCATAAAAATAGTCACGTATAGCACAAAAATAATGTATATCGACACAGAAATCACAACAAAAGAAGATAATAGTATACAACTTGTACACGTAGATTAATTCATATATATATATATATATATATATATATATATATATGAAATGAGTTGTATGATTAGAGAAAAAAAATTCCATCTTTTATTTTTGGAAGATGTTCACGTATGGCAGGACACTTGACTAGAGAGTTAAATATCATATTGACCCTCTAAAATTTAGAGTTATGACTAAATTGGCTTCTAAAATTCAAATGGCACTAAATTCATCCCTCACTTTTACGGCCATGACTCATGTTGATCCTTTTTTAGATATTTGTGAAGAAATGTTGATTTGGCCTTTAATTGTCTACGCTAGACTCTAATAAAACGACGTCGTGATATGATCGCAGCAGCACAATATTAAAATGACGTCGTTTAAGTGTTTGAGACACTTTGTTTTCAAACATTTGATCTCACACAACATATTAAAAGATAGATTTTAACTTCCTTAAACATCAAACGACGTCATTTTGGTACTGTGCTGACGCGAACACCTTAAGACGTCGTTTTATTAGAGTCCAGCGTAGACAATTAACAACTAAATCAGCATTTTTTTAATGGAGGCCCAAAAAAAGACTAATGTGAGTCACAATCCTAAAAGTGAGGGCCAGTTTGATGATATATATTTAATTTCGATGACCAACTTAATCATAACCCCAAATTTCAGGGGCTAATATGATATTTAACTCCTTGACCGGAATTTAATATATATTCCTCTATTTTGGACGTTTAAGATGTATATTTAATGGTAATGCTAGATACATATTTAATTTATCTAATATGTTTAACCAAGTCATTTAAATTTATCTTAAATAAAAAATATTTTGATATTAAATAGTACAACAATAATATAGAAATAAGTTTCTATTATTTGATATGAAAATCAACTTATTTTTTATATAAAATAAATAACTTGGTTGAACTTGATTAAGTAAATGGATGTACATCTAGAATTATTCTATATTTAAATATGTTGAGGGTGCGGATTGACGGATTTTTTTTAAATAAATAAAAAATCTCAAATTTACCAATATAGGCACGCTGGGAGGAATTTACCAATATACGTACCTGTTATTAATTCCAGGCTCTGCAGTCTCGAAATTGCTTATAAACCATTTCCGGGCTCTGCAGTTCTGGAATTGGGCTAAAAAATTTAAATTGCCAAATTCCGGGACTGCAGAGCCCGGAACTGCTCCGTCCCCCCTATATAAAGGGAGTCAGATCCGGAATTGAGCCCACATAATCACATTCTCTCTCCATATTTCCTATTCTAGGCCCCAAAAATTGTTTCCAAGATTTTTCGACATAATGGCTCCCCGGGGACGTTCCAGAAGACAGGTACGAGGAGATGCGCGGGAAGAACAGGTGCACCAGGCCGGGCCTGCGGCGTACATCTTCACATGTTGATTCGTTCATCCCTCAGACACAGGAGCACACAGGGTTGGATGAGCTGTTCCACATGACTTCGTGCCCTTCAGCTAAGTTCACCAGCGTTGTGGAGTCATTTCGTGTCAGCCAGGCACAGCATGTTGACCATGCTTCGTCGTCCTCTGCTGCTCCTCCGTCGCCTCCACCTCCCGCATTCGATGTTCAGCATGGACAGTGGATACCGACATATTCATCACCTCCAGTGATGGGATTTCCCGTATTTGACCCGAGTCGGATTGGATTAGAGTACGCGACCCCACTATCTTACCAGGCGCCATCATCATATCATAGCCATTCCTTCGACAGACATAGCGCCCCGACATCGTCCATGACCCACCCAGCACCAGATCCATCCGCATCAGATACTCCAGCTGCAAATCCTCCACCACCCCCACCCCCACCCCCCGGCAGACTTCACAGGGGCACCAAACCTCCCCCTTGTGGTACTGGGGTCACATTCATCCAAGCGGCGACCGACGGTAGTTTTACAGTTGTAATAGGCAGTTACATATGTATTTATTATTTCATGTATTTGTTATCTTGTATTTCTTATTTCAAACCATTTTACTAGGCAGGTTCTCGTGTATGTTACGAGTTATTTAACTTCAAAAAAATATTTTCGGATCCAATTCCGGGCTCTACAATCCCGGAACTGGGCTAAAAAATTAAAATTGCCCAATTTCGGAACTGCAGAGCCCGAAAATGGTTCATAGGCAATTCAGGACTGCAGAGCCCGAAATTAGTAACAGGTGCGTATATTGATAAATTCCTCACAACGTGCCTGTATTGGTAAATTTGGGATTTTTTTATTTATTTAAAAAAAAATCCGCGGATTGACATCATGTCTATTGCAGCGAGAGTATCTGCTGTAGTCCAGTTGGGGTTGCAACGGGTCGAATAATTAAGGAGTTTAGGAAGCCAAAAGTTGTTGTCTCTGCCCAGGTTGGGTCAATGTGAGGTTTTATGTTTGTGCAACGCTCCTTTGAAGTGACGCCGAGCCGAGCCAATTCGAGCGGATGCGGAGTTGAGCCGTTTTTCTTTTTTTTTTCTCTCTTTTCCTCTCTCTCTCTAAACTCTCTCATCAGTCCGTCCACCTCCCTCTGGTACTTCACTCTAACATAGCACAAACATTTTCTGTAATACCAAAAATTTTTTATTTCTTTTCCTCTTGCACTGTAAATAGAGGAATGCAACAATAAGAAGCGAGTTCGGGACGACTCGGACACCAACTCGCTCAGTCCAAGATTCCTCGAGTTGACTCGTCCATTTATCAACTCACCCGGCTTAACTCCGCCAAGTAGTGAGAGCAATCGGATGAATGCGAACTACGTCATAATGATAGACCCATCTCGAAAAATGATATTACAAACATATTTTGTTCGAAAATTGATCCAATATATATTTATGAAATGGAAACAGCACAATTTTACCATGAGAAATGAATCCATTATTGTGGGTATTCCAATTAGGTACGAACAAGTATTGTTAACTTGTTTGGTTTCTTGGCATTAAACAATGAATAATGTGTTAGGACACAATTGATAACAATTACAAGGGATATTGTTCATAGTTATGGTGAGTAGAATCGAAATATGTGAGGTTTAAGTAATCAAGTTTTTAGTTAGACAATCAAAATAACTTATTAGGTCAAGGATTCGGTGTTCCTCTCTAGGGAGGGGCCACCAATAACCCTCTCTAAAGTATTTATAATATATACCCATGTCTTATTTTAATAAATTACAATCTTTTTCCGTTATTTTTTGTTTTCTAATTTTGAATCTCCATCCTTCTCCAATTTCTCTGTGTACGTCATTCTTAAGTTTGGAGTATGAATAAGCTACATATCATCCTAAAGACAGACAATAATTGGTATATTGCAAGTGCAGATTTGCAAACAATTACTTCAAGCACCAAAACCCCCAACTTGCTATTGATTTAGAGTTGACTCAACATTTACAATTTATGGTCCATGCCCTTTTTACTCTTTTGTTTCTTTTTCAAATTTTAATTTCTTTTAGATATAGAAATACAAAAATTAAATCCTTTTTTCGTTTTGAGATAATTTCACTTGTAGGATTTGTGTTCATATATCAGAGAAGATTTTTCTTTTCCAAAAATTAGGACTAGAAGTAGAAAGAAATGAGAATCTCTTATACTCACAAAGTGGAAAAATAACATAAGAAATAATTAAACCAAAGGTGGTTCCAAATGGGATAATTTTCTTATATCGTATTCCTTTTATTTGGAGCAGTATGCAGGATAATTTTCTTTTATATATTATTATTTATGTTGATTATTTTTTTTGTATTATTGGTTCCATCTTTTTTATTATTATTATTATTATTATTATTATTATTATTATTATTATTATTATTATTATAATATGTATGTTGATATTGTTAATTTTTTTTTGGTAATGGTTGATATTGTTAATTAATTTAATTGGATATCTTCTTTTTCTTTTGGGACAATTTGGTTTCTTGTTTTTGGACATTGAATTGGGTATCCAATGTATCCTTGATGTCATACACGCATGTAGCCTTAAGTTATTGGATTTAATGGTTTGATAATTGATATAAATCCATCCCCACCCATATCAATTTTTTTTTAAGACTAGAGAGCCAACATACTATGACCAATAAAAAATTAATATATAATTATGGATCATATAAATTTTAGATGATAACTTAATTTTGAATATATAAGTTAGGAATGATAATTCATATAAATTTTGGATGATAACTTAATTATTGGCTCTCTAGTGACTTCCTAATGTTAGTTCGATAGTATTATTCTTTTCATAGCTTCATTTAAAAATTTAAGCTGGCCAATAAATTGCTTCATGTACAAAATGAAATTCGATATCTCAACACTTGCTTGAGGTAACTACTAGAATAACCTAAGATGGTTATCACCTCATAAACTTTAAGCTAATAATGTATTAATTAGAAACAGTTTGCTTTTTTTGTTTTGCTTTAGTTGGATTCTTGCGCTTGCGTTGTTATTAGAACCTTCTAGTGTGAGTAGCTAGTATATATTCTCTTGTACTCCCCTCCTGAGATTTAACTTGTTTTTGTATATATTCTCTTGTACTCCCCTCCTGAGATTTAACTTGTTTTTGCCTCTGTGTAATTCATTTTTTCTGAGTCTAATATTTTTTATGCAATTTTTTATATTAATTGACACCAAAATAATATTTTACATAGCATAAAAATAAATCACTTAGTTGAACTTGATTAGTCCAAATCACTTGTTCAAATAGCATTATTCTTTCTCATGTTACTAAATTATACCTTTTAAAATCTTAAATCATTAGATAAAGAAGTACGTTAATGGTAATATTTACCATTAAGGAACGTATGTGGTTAGAAGGATGTTTTTATATTTCTTGAAATTTTACACTAAAAATTTATATAAGAATGATTTTTACATTTACAATATAAAATTATCAGGAATTTAATTACATGATATGGTTAGGGCATCATATGCAAGGGGCTTATTCTTATTTATACTGGTAAAAAAAAACTTTTTTATTAAATAATCAATAAAAATTCAGTTAATATTGACCAATAATTTAAATTAAATATTTTATTTTTCTAGTTTTGATATGTTAAATCAATGATGCTAAGTAAGTTGTTAGATATGAAAATACAACTACCATTTTCACATGCATACAATACACGTTTGTGTTGGAAGAGGCTATTTTTCTTCTTAGTGCGTGTGATTGTGATGCATATGAAAAAGATAAATCATTGGCTATATAACACTTGATTTTTCTCTTCTCAGACTCTTATTAATTACCGTTGGTTACTATCATTGGCTGTATAACATTGTGACTCGTATTTGTCATCACATTGCTTTTGTTATTATATTATAGCTAGATACCGTAAAAGATAAATTGTTCTTATTACTTGGATAACTGAAGAAGAAGCATGATGTTGGTATGTGATTATGAACAAATTGTTGCAGCGCATATATATATATATATATATATAAACTAACCAATCATTTTTAGATGAGAGGATAAATTATCCCTTTTTATTTGATTTCTTTTTCTCTTCACTGGACGGTCTCTGAAACACTGTCACTACATCCTCTAATGACTATCGTGATTTCATTCTTTTTAAAATGGGAGACTAGATGAGAGAAAACAGATCGGCGGTGGTGATTGAAGGACGCGTTGGTACTTGCAAACATGTTAGTATTTCAGAGAGTACATTTTTATAAATTATATAAATTTATTATATATGATTGGTTAAGATAGATAACGGAGTCCTGACGATGAATGGAGAAACGCAGCGGTGGTGTTTTATAGGGCACTTAACGGAGATAAAAAGAAATTAAATGAGAGGGAATAACTCACCTTCTTATTTAGAGATGGTTGATTATAATTCATTATATAAACGATGAGATTCCGAATGCGAATGTATAAATTTAAATATTAAATAATTTTTTTTTTACAAGGATATCAGATAATTTTTATTATGGAGAAACATTCATGCATTCCACAATTATATATTACAAAGAACATATAACACCCTCAAACGAGAAATCATTGGCACACTTATACAAGAGCAGCCATTTCACCAAATAAAGATGAAAAGAAGAAGTAGCATCAAACATCCTTATTGCAATTATAAAAACTCTTAAATTATTTTATTCAAGTAGATGCATGGGGTTCTTCATAATTAAATAGGTCTTGCATGGAGCTATGCCTTGAGAAGATGAGAATCAATGTCTTTAAGACACTTGTCAAAGAACTCCAGGAATCCATATGGAGCTTCAACATTCTCATTGATTTTCTCGTATTCAATAGTGATTTTACATGATGCACTACCATCATTCTGTTCAATCACTTGAAGAAGGAACTCAAAGACTTTATAGTTCTTACTTATATCTCCATCGAAAAACTTGTATGTGATTGACTTGTTCGCCTTCTCAATCTTTTCCATTTTCTCCTTCAACTTAATTGGCTTGCCATCTATTTTTTTTTTTCACAATCAATTAAAATAAATAAGTACTAAAAAAAAAAAAACACAAGTATTACATACATTAATTTATATAGCAAAATAATTATTAATTGACCCTTAATTTGTTTACAAAAAAAAAATTATTTGGAGCTAGCTGGTTGATTAAATTACCTATGTTAATAGTCCAATTCTTGACCGAATCAGTGACATGCCAGTCATCACCTTCATGAATCTCGCCTTCATGAATTCTTTCACAAATGCTATGAAAATCGTGGAATTGAGTTATGAAGATGTTGAAGTACTTTGCAGGTGGTGTTTGGATTGGAGCTTCAACGCTAAGTTTACCAGTTAGTGCCATGTCTCAAGAATGAAGGCAAAGGTATATATATGAAGCAAGAAAGTAGTAGAGAGATGGGTAAACATATTCTGCCTTATATAGAAAATAGCATAGAATAGAGTATGAACTATGAAGTGATGCGGTTTGGTTAAGAATAATTCTTTTTAAAATTTATTACACGTTTTTTTCCCCCTAAATGATGAAGAGGTTTTTCAATTTTTGAAATTTATTATTGGTTTCTATATCTTCTATTTTATATATACGTGTATCTGCTGGACACAATATATATATATATATATATATATATATAGATAATATGCTAAGTGTATACATACTTTACCCAATTAAGTTATTAATTTCTATCAAGTTATTAGTACAAAAAATTTACATATAAATAATTTTTTATTTGACATCGAATTTATCTTCAATTTGTTATATAAATAAATGACTTGGTTGAACTTAGTTGGCAAAATAGATGTACGCTTAGAATTATATATATATACGTTTATGTCGCATATTATTGTTGTCTCAACTATTAAGGGTTTTAGTTAACAATGTTATGAAATTATTTCTTTGCATACAAACTTAAATCGTTAAATAATAGAGAGATATAATTAGATAGAGAACGTATAAACTTTGAAATTATTTGAGTTTCCAAGTATCCACGCTCTACTAAAAATAAAAGTTTAATTTATAAATTCCAATTTCTAATATATAATAGCAAGACCATGACTGCCACTGAATTTTTGAGAGATATCATATTGAGAGAAGTTTGAGAGAACTTTCACGTTAATTCAATAAACGTGTTATTCATGGGGAAAAAAAAATAAACGTGTTATTTTCTGTTTATATTGCATATACTTTTTCTCTTATTTATTTATTTTTAAAGACAATAGTACGTTATATCAATAGAAATATATTTAAAGTCAAGATATATTAAATGACGAGAATCACACAAAAGAAGACGAATTACGACAGCATAAAAGGAGGAGGAAAAGAAAGGAGATGAACGAAGACGAATAAATAATTCAAATTTAAGCATAAATATGATATCAAGTTTAACATGAAAATTATGTAATTTAGCATTAAAAATTATTAAAAGTGAGTCACATGAAATTTTTGGTCCATTCAGAAAAATAATATTTAGTTTAGCATTGATATTCATTAAAAGTGAATCAGATGACATTTTGAGTCTATTTAAGTTTAGAATAGAAATAATGTTTAGTTTAACATAAAAAAAATATTTAATTTTTTGGTCCATTTAAATTTAGCATAGAAATAATATTTTATTCAATATCGAAATTCATTAAAAATTAGTTCAATATAGCATTAAAATAAATTGACATAAGAATGTCTTTCGACCTGATACAAATCAAGATAAAATAAAAATAAAATTCTTCATGAACCTCCATTTGAAAAGAAGACATAAAGAAAAAGGAAAAAGGAGGAAAAGAAAAGATGACGACATTAAAGATGATCACGATGACGATGGTGGTAACCACCGGCGCAAAGATATTGATGATAATAACGATGACCATGATGATGACACAAGAGAAAAAGAAGAACATGAAAGAAGATGAGATAAAAGAGACGTGTGAGGTTTAGAGTTGAGCTCTGTTCTTGAAATTGCTTGTTTACTTAGATTAATGGTAAATTTAACGCCTCAGATATGGTAGTGATAAACAATTAAGTATGAAATAATGTGATGATGTATAGAAGGGTTAGCTTTTCAGTTAAATTTTGGAACTTTATGGAGTATGAACAATGATTCAGAAATTGACGTGTGGTTTTGGCTGTTAAAGGAAAACCACTATATATATAACTGAAGTTATTATATATGTACCATCGACAAAAACTTATCTCATGGAAACTTATAAAAAGGTAGAAAACTAAAAACTTGAACACTTTCCGATGCCTCGGGCCCTTTATAATAGATAGCACCTTTGCACTTTCCCAGCTCTAATTCTAAAGTTAAGATGTGAAATACTTTAGGGTACAAGTTGTATGAAATCATTGCTCTTAATATATAGTTGTCTATTTTATTTTTTGTTAAAATTTTAATTATTTCATTTAGAAAAGCAGATACATATACTGAACGAATTCTATATTTTTAAAATATATATTATAGAAACTTTTATATTATTACTCATGTTATTAAATTATATTGTTTAAGAGAATTTTCTGAAAGCCTACGTCTTTGAGAACCCATAGGAGGCTCCATCAAAATCTGTGGTCACCCAAATCCCATTCCTGAAGAGCTTCAAGGGCAAGTGGTCACACTCATCACCGTCACACTCACAAACCTTCAAACCCACCTCTCTGACTCCAACTTTCCAGTATCAAACCCACTTCCCCCCTTATTTATTTGTTTTAGTTTTGGAATTGAATTTTTAGAGACATAAGTATGTATTTTCTATTGGGTAGTTTAAGTTTAATGTTGCCTGATATAGGCAGTTTATTATGGTTATTGCTGATAAGTGCAATAGGTCTGAAAGTTGGAAGGGCACAAAAAATTAATCAATATTGTAATTAATTTGTTCCAGGTTGGAAAATGTCTAGAAAACCACGTTTCAAGTTACCGAGTACCACCGTTTCCGATATTGATACCAAACGAATTTAGTATGTTTTCATCGTTAATGAATTATTATTGTTTTACTTTTTGTTATTATGTGATTTAATTATTTCTTTTTGCTAAGAGTTTGCTTTATCATTGAGGTCGGAACAATGCAAAGGAGGACTGGATCATTAAGTGTTCAGCCACGGAACGTATCTGACGCTCCTTTCGCGACCGGTAGCGGTCCGTAGCAAGCTCGAAGTAAGGTCTGGCAATTTCGTCCACCACGAAGTGAAGCTAGGCCGGCTAAATCAACCCGCGTTGTTGTCTCTTTAGTTACTGCATCACGTGAATATTCTAGGTCTCGTGTGATGAGGTCGAAATGTCAGAGGAACATTTGGACAACTTATCTAAAAGAGAAGATGTTGAAATACACGGCAAAGAACCCCGTCGCAAGGATAGGGCTAATTGGAAAGTGCATGTCATAGGTAAGTATTTTAATTTCCAATTTAGTTCTTTAAAACTTTTCTTTTGTTTCATGGCAATTTTACATGTTGCCCCTAACACCTACTCGAGTTTTTTTTTTTTTCTTGTTTTTTTTTTTTACAAAATTTTCAGAGAATGAGGTAGAAAGACCAATGGATGTGACATCAAAAGATGTTTCCCCACTGCCCGCTGGTCACCAAGTTGTGCTCCCATTTAGCAAGGAGTTACGACCAATTGGTCAGGCGGGTGGTTTACTAAGTTCGGTTTTGGGAAGCATGGCATGTGACTTTACTTTTTTTTCCATTTCTGTGAGGAGTTGGAAACAAATGACCACAAACAAGGAACGCGAATTCAATCATCAGATCAAGGTATTTTTATCTAGTTGTGTAAGTTTAAGGTGTTGTTACTTGTTACTCATGATCTTTTATCCCTTGTTGTAGCGTTTCTTTTGCTTTCAGGGTGACTCAAAAGGATAAAAAAAAAAAAGGTTATCTTAACTATGCTTGGAAAAAATTTGGAAGGATACAAGGGGGAATTTATTTAACAAGTTTTATGATGATTCAAAGAGTTTAGATGAAAATGTTAAGCATCGCTGCCTTGAAGGAATTGACCAAGATGACTGGAGAGCTTTTCTCGAGTATCGTTTGGAAGAAGACACATTGATAATATCTATGACTGATATTAGGATTATTTAAGTTTTCTTGTAAAAATTATTAAGTGGAATTTGTGAAGCCATGTTTTTTGAACTTAATATGTTGTTAACGAATCCTAATTAATTTACTTCCCTAGTTTATATACGGTTGAAATATAGGAGAAATGCAGAAAGAATGCCGTCAACCGTGCAAAACAGAACTACACTCGCGTTGGGGGTTCGAAATCATTGGCTAGGCAAAGAGAAGAAGAGGTAATAAATACTGTGTCAATATGTGCATTAAAAAATTTACAAATGCAGTCACTCATATTTTTTTTGGTGTATTGTTGATGAGTCTGAGACTGATAATGATGATTACATTTGTGAATTGTAGTTTTTAAGTGACTATTTGTGCTTTGACTTGAGATACATGCTCATTTTCTTTTTAGGAAATATTTTCCTGAAATTAAATGTTCTTATAGGAGATAATACATGGGAGGCACTTCAATAGAAGAGAGATGTGGACTATAACACATAAGAGAAAGGATGGATCATACATACATGATGATGCACCAGCAATTGGTGTAAGTATTGAATGACGTCAATTAACCATGCATGCTTGTTCATAATTAATAGATATCTTTGTATGATTATTCTTTAGAATTTTTTGTATTAAGTGTACCAAATAGTATGTTTAAAAATATGGTATATATATATATATATATATATATATATATATATA
>JASCZI010121316.1:23816-40350 GCA_036250425.1 Stylosanthes scabra | reverse complement strand
ATTTTATTATAAAACGGTTGAACCTTCGGTCGAACCGGTTAAACCTTTAAAACCTCTAACCGATAGCTTGAACGGTTCGATGACCGGTCCGGTTTTCAGAACCTTGATTAATAATTTGAAATTTTGGGTATGAAGGAAGGTGAATGATACAATTTTTATTTAGTCATGGCTACAAATTGATTATGATGCTTACGTGCAACGAATTATATTTATTATTATTATTATTATTATTTTGGTTCCCCCTAATAATTGAAATTGGGGCAATGCCATGGTTCTATGGAGGAAAAGAAATGAGCCATTGCTTTCTTGTAGCTTAGGGAAAAGGGCAAAAAGGCAAAAAATGAAAAGAAAAGAAAAAAAAAAAGAAGAAAAGAAAAATTAACATTAAAAAAAAAAAGAACAAAAAGTCAAAAATAGGGTGCCAAGGGAAAAAGGATATCATACGAGTGGGTCCCATCATAACTCTCTATAAAATAAATCTTATACACTAAATGTGACTTGTATTGGATGAAGGATGAAAAAATATCTAAAATCTTTTTCTTGAGAGTGGTTGATTAAGGACACATGTCGATCTGGTTTCTATTTATCCATTAAAGTTTTGCATGATAAGGAAATTCTGTTATAAGTTATAACTCTATTTTCCTTTTTCAAAAAAAAAACTCTATTTTCTTTTAATTTTAAATTGTTGATGAAAAAAATCTGAGAAAATTTAACAAAAACTAAATATTAGATTCCAACTACAAATAAGATACCAAAAAGAAAAATCAATAATCAACAACCTTACTTAGCACCAAATATTGTTCACACTCGTATAAAAATTGTATATTTAAATTATTTTTAATTAAAAAATCATATATTAATTGTTAAAAAATATTGATATCAAAATATTTTTTATTATAAAGAGTATAATTGGAATGAGATTGAATAATAATTACCACTAAGTTGAAAAATAAAACCAAAGTCACTCTGGAAACTTTGCATTATTTAATTTTTTTTAAAAAAAAGGTAGATTTAATATCTAATAAATTATTATGTAATTATGACACCAAAAAAAATTATTATGTAATTGAGTTATAGGATAAAGACACTAAATTAGTTTGGCTTTTAAGTTTTGAAATAATATTTCTTTTAAATGAAAAAAGAAAAAAGAAAGAAAAAGATATCATTGGGCGTGGATAAAGGGGAGCTAAATCTGAATGTGATCCCTTCAAATTTCAGAGCCAAAAAAAATATATAAATAAATAAACATTCATATCTTTTTCTTAAAAAAAAAAAAAAAGATGCTTACTGTCTACTCACTTTTGTTGCCATTGTTATTAAATTATCATAGAAAATTGACATGTATGACACGGGTATCCACTAGTCCACTACCACTTTATTGTCCTAATCTTTGTTATTATCTTCCTAGTTTAGTAGTTTTGCACTCTTAACTCTTTACAAATAAAATATAAGAAAGAGAAAAATAAGCAGATTCATACCCCACCTTCTAACTTGTTTTGTTCATAAGAACTCAAGGGGAAAAAAAAAGAGAAAGGTGTCAATTTTTCTTTGCTTATTTTCTACATAGTAAACCATGGTACAAAAATGGGAAAGACCCCATTTCATAGGAAAAGAAAACACAGAACCTCTGCATTTTTATACATAGTAAATATCTTTCTCCATCTCTAGCCAGTAGTAGTATTTCACATATGCTACTTCATATATATTTACATGAAACTCACAAACTTAGCAAACTAAAAAGGAATAAAAAAGGGACAAAATTAGTTCCATCTCACCAAAACTTCTTCTAACCTCCAATATAAGTTATACCTAACTTTTCTTGCTGAGCAAATCAAAGACATAGTCAAATGCTCCATTACTGAAACATGGTCATTGGTCACTGCCTCTTGCTAACTCAGAAGAAATGACTAATCTTGTTGCTATCGAGATTCAAGAACTGTATTAGATGTTAAACCATTAATGTGTCTCAGTCCAATAGTTTGGAGAGAGAGTTATTATTATTCATGACATGGTATCAAAGCCTCTTTACTCTGAGACAGAAGAATGGTTTTATATCTAATAAACCTGTGCCTGGTCGCAAATTCATGAGTTCTCGTGAAAATTAAGGGATCTCGACAAAGCTGCGGGGTTAGCCCGCAACACAGGAGAAGCTTCGACTTGATTCTTTTCTTCTTTTGTTGATTGGAAGGCCTTAAACATGCCTCCCCCACTGATGGATTCATTCTTGATCCCTAGAGTTGCCCATATAGAACTCTTTGCAGCTTCACTTGGATCATCGATTCTTAACGTTTTGGGAACCAAAACGTTTCCGTTTCTCTGCTTCGGTGGCTCTTCTTTGCTCAAAGAGTCTTGGTTACTCATGTCACTGTCCCGAGAGTGCTTCCCCAGAGTTGGAGAATTTGGACCGGAACTTGGAGATTTCGGGTTTGAAGGAGAGGACTGTGGAGGAAACCACGGCACATTCCAGTTCCCTGGCATGCTGCAGTTCCAAAAAGCTGCAGGATAGAAAGGAAGGGCAGGAAATCCTGGAGGACACATAGCTGGTGAGGGAATCGGAGCATTCCACGGATAAGGCCAAGGAACACTAGCAATGCAAGGAACTTGAGGAAGGTAACCATTGTTTGGAAGCATCGGTTCTTGGAAAGTACTTTTACTGTTTTCTCCATTTGAAACTGCAGCAGGAGATGAACTTGTGCAAGCTTCGCCGTTTTCCCCACTTTTGCAAGGAACTTTCAATCTTTGATCGTCAAAACCATGATGGAATCCATTTCTTGTGCCATTAAGAACCTTTTTCTCTCCAAGGTTAAGAACAGATGCCATGGAATCGCAGATTGGTGCATCTATTCCGAAGTTGAGGACTCTTCCATTGCTTTTCAATGCAGGGAGATGAGTCCCATTAGGAGCATCAATTCTAGCTGCTTGAAGAGCTTCAGAGATTGTGATGTGGCGATAATGGTTGGCAGAGTTCTTGTTTTTTCGCCGTCCTGCCCCAACCGGAACATTCCTCATGGTGCCACCTGCAGTCCAGTATCGTTGACAGGCTTTACAGAAATAACGTGGCTGGTTGACGTTGTAGTTGTTGTAGTAACAGAACTTAGTATCCATGCTATTGCAGCGGGGGCATGGAAGCAATTTATCCGGCTTCTTCAGGGGTTTCTGATCTTGCGGATTGGATGTGTCGCTTTGTTCCTTCTCTGACTTGTCACTTTTTGATTTTGCAGAGTCTTCTTCTATGGCAGGTGTTTTTGGATTCACCATAGTCTCAGGCGATGTGGCTGATTTCTTGTTCTCTTCTACATTAGGAGGAGGATCGGCTTCTTGCTCTTGAGTGGTAAGATTTTCAGCTTCGGCATCCTAATATTTTGAGAAAAACGATTGCCTTAATCAATGAAAATAAAACCGCAGAAATAAAACCAAGATATATAAATTAAGATGGGAGAGTTTGTATATTTTCAATTTGTTGAATGAAATGAGAACTATGCTATTCAAAGCTAGCCCAAAATGAATTGCTATTTAAAACAACTTTAGGATACAACACAACATAAATTCTTGAATACAGTAAGCAAAAACTTACTCTAGAGAACAACACTGCCAAAGGGTTAAGCAGATGGAAGTGCTAGATACAGGAATTCAAGAAAGTTTAACTTTTTACATCGAATACAAAGGTATAGAAGGGTCAATAAGATCCTTCTGGCTGCATAGTAGACAATTTACAGAGATTTGGAGTTTGATTGTTGAAAAGCTATAATTCACTACTCAAAACGAAATAGTATGTTCATGTTATCCTCAGACATACTGGACAAAAAACTGTTTAACAGAAAGTAGCTGTGACCAATACTAATTCACACGTCAACCAAACTATGAAACAAAACAAAACAAAACAGAACAGAACAAACCATGATCAGCAAAATCAGCAATTCAGAAAACAGTGGAATCAATAAAACTTTGTTCATGCCAGGGAAGAAAGGATCTTGCTGAATTTTCCACATATTCAAAACTGATTGATTAGCAATGAAGTCCTAAATCTCACAATTGGAAACATGTATGATACTAATTCTCAATACGAATGAACCTCTCCTCCCCAAATTAAAAAAAGAAAAAATATTTCTTTTTATTCCATTCTGGGAAAAAACAAGAAGGCAAAATCGACCCAGAATTTGTTACGTCATCATCAGAAATGGGTCATCCCCAAAAACAAAGCTTTGTATTTTGAAGAAAGAAAAGAACCATTTTTGCAACAATTTTACCTTATCCCCTTGAGTCTCTTGGGGTTCTCCGTCTTCCTCCTCGTCATCCTGTTCCTCCTCCTCCTCTTCTTCTTCTTCTTCTTCATCCAGCTCCTCTCCTTGATCGATGGGATCACCGGCGGGAAGAACATCAGGATCTCCGGGAAGGGGAATCTTCTGACCAAAAAGCTTAATTGCAGGGTCCCTAATAGTAAGAGTACTTTGGTCCTCCATTATGGTGAAACAGTAACAGAAAAGAAAGAAAAGAAAAAGAGCGCGGTAGGAGTATAGAGAGTTGAAGAGGGGGAGGGTTGGGTTGGTTGGTGGGTGGGAATGGTTACAGTTGTTGCAATGTTAGGATCTGAGAGAGAGAGAGAGAGGGAGTAATGGGGGATTTTGATTTTGATTTTGCGTATAAACCAACGAGGTTGGGGTGCCACGTCAGATGGGTGTTTGGATTCCTGGCCACAAGTTCTTGTGGCCTCTGTTAGATTTTCCTTTTTCCTTTCTTTTTCTTTCTGCTCTGCTGTCTTCTTTTTTTCTTTTTTTATTTTTGGATTCTCTACCACTCTCCCTCACTCCTTTCCCCTGCACCTGCACCTGCACCTGCACCTGCTTTTGTCTCTTCTCTTTGGTTTTTCCATTGTCTATGCTCCATTACTGCATATCACATCTTCACCACTAAAATGTCTGAATTTAATTACTTATAAGAAATTAGTAATTTTATGAAGGGATTTTTTAAGCGGTAAAATGAACTAATTTAAAATTGATACATTGCGTTGAAATTAATTAATGAAACAAAATCGATTTTATTAAGATGATACTATATTATTTTTAACTAAATCAATTAATATTATCATGTGTATAATTATTTTTGTTAATTTTTTAAATTTAAATAAAATATTAATGAAAATAAAATCAAGCGTGGGAGCAACAGATTTCTTAAAAAATATGAGGATACTCTAAAACATATGCATTTATAGGTTATTGGTTCTCAAGTCCAAGTTTAAGAGAAAAACATTATTGTTTGGTCCTTTGAATAGAAGAGAGATTGATTTTTAAAAAATATTATATATACATTAAAATAATATATTTGTATATATTTGTCATATTAATTTATATATTTTTAACAAATAATTAGTTATTAGAATAATCAGATATGAAATAATAGAATATTTATCATATTTATAATATATCAATAATCAAACTTAGTTACAGCAATATAACAATAAAAAATTGATAGATCAAATATGTATGATGTCTGCTTTTTTTTCTTTGTACACAATACTATATTAGTCATTTTATTAATAAAATTTATATCTTTAATAAAAAAGTATTCTTATAAAAATGTTTCATTGTTTCTTGTATATTTAACATAATTCATTAGTTTACCCAATTTGAAAACTTAAAATTTCCATTCAAATATAAAAACAGAAAGAAAAAAACTAAAAATTTAAAAATATATAATTATGCATGTATTTGTATTCTATTTAATATAAGTTGTTGGTAAAAGGATCATTTGAAATATTTTAAATAATATATTAAATTTCCAGAAATAACTTATATTTTAGAATGGTCAAATCTCTTTTAAGTTTTATATAAACACTTTTTCCCCTTTTTAAAAAAATTATATTTTTGAACATCTAAAAAATTATATAATATTTAAAAACAATAAAAGTCACTTAAAAAATCTAAAAGTAATAAAATAAAACCAATGAGAATAAAATGAAATAAATATAATACTAAATGTTCAAAGTGACTTGTAAGTAGTAAATTACTAAATGGAAACTTGATCGCTTCATGTGGGACATGGGAATTAAATAACGTTGGCGACAGTGATGACATGGCGTGATCTGATTGGCAGAAGTTGTGCCAAGTGCCCCAACGACTTTTCTAATCCAAAAGATGTACATTAGAAAATCTTTATCATTAGAACGGCTGCGTTTCTATTACTGTTTTAGCCTTTTAGGTTTTACTATGTAGTTGAGTTAGTAAGTAGCAACGACAGAGAGTATCTTGTAAAGGAGACGCCAACATTTTTTTTTTCTTTCATGAGAAATTGAGAATTCATCAGTAGTTAATTTTACAAAAAATAATTATTTTCAATAATAAATTACAATTTATTGAAAAATGTAAAATTATTTAAAAGTATTTAACAAAATAAATTTCAATAATAAACTTTTTGTCTTAATTGTATAATAAAAGTTGTTTTTCTAGTTTTATATAATGTGAATTATGCTACATTTATATTTATTTTTATTAACTAAGTTTAATTAAGTTAATTATAATTTAGTAAAAATTATTTATATTAATTAAAAAAAATGTATGTAAAAATAAATTTAAAAAAGAAAGAGACACATAAGAAATAAAAAGATTTGTTTAAATTTTTAATTGAGAAAAATATTCATACACCTAATATTTCTAGATGTATTATTATTCAAATGGGAAAAAGTTTATACCTGTTAAAGTTACAAAATATTATTATTTTATAATGAAAATTTATATTATATATTCTTAAAATTACTTTTAAGATGTTTGTTAGAATATTGTTACTTTCATTTTCTTTTAATTTTGCTTGCTAATATTTATCTTCAACTAATGTAAATTTTTGTGAAATCTTTACACATACACAAAACACAGCAAATGTTTATCCACAATAGTATACCTACGAACTTTTTATATATATAATTTTTTTTAATTAATTTTGGTGAGTGTTGTTTTCACAAATTTTAAAATAGATTAATTTGTTGTCTTATCTTATATATATAATATAATATATCTAAAACGAAACTTGTCCGTCTATAAAAAGCTGAGATTGACCCTCAAATAAATCACAGACCTGTGTTTTGGAAGCAAACAGAAGTGTCATGTATGCGTGTGTTAAAGAAAGAAGAATTGGAGGAGGCATTGATGCAAAGTTGAAAAAACAAGTAAGAAAAAGCAACAAACACATTATGTCTAAATCAACCAATTAGGTTTTCGAGAACAAAAATAATTTATTTTCTCTAATTATCTCATTTCACATACTCTAAAATATTTTGTTATAAATTTTTATTAATAATTTTTTATTTAAATAACATATTGGTGTTGATATAATTTGGTGAGTATTTAAATAAAATATTAATACAAAATTTTTATTTACTCCCAGAAACATCTAATAATTTTTTCTAAACCAACGGCTTAATGGTAATGCTAATCTAAAAGTGAGGACATAGAAAAAAAAGATTGATGGGTCTCTTTAAACACATCACCTCCATGTGTTTTTTTATTTATTTTATTTTATGTATTTATTTCCTTATTATCGAGTTAATGCAGGTTGAAAGTTGAAACAGAGGATAATTAAAATATTAAAGTATCATACAAATTTCGCACGTGGGTAGACATGTATCGAGATTATTGACACGTGTTCTCCATCTATGCACCTTCCTAGTTTTTACTTCCAAGTAACTCTCCCTTTGATTATCAAGACACGTGTCCTGGCTCCTGATTAGCAAGATTTTTTATTTTAATAGTAAAGGTTTTAGGGTCAAAATAATTAAGTATTAAGTACTAAGTAATTAGTTAAAAGTAGACTAGGAATTTTGGGTCAAATTTTTTTAATATGGATTTAGAATATCTATTAATTTACAAAGAATTTTCCTAAAAAATGTTATAAAAGGAAAATTTTACTATTAAGATATTTAAGTATCTTCTGGTAAGAATATTACCATATTTAAAAATTATCTCTTTTATAATGATAGCATTAATTACACATCAAATTTTAATAGCATAAATCAATGTTTAAGATTTAATATTTTCATTAGAAGAAACTTTGTTTTCACCAAAAACCTTTCCGTTATGAAAAAGCTATTAAGAATAAAATAATAACTTTTTTAATTAAAAAAAATTGTATTAACATTATTTGATAGCTTTATTAATATTTTCGATTTAGTAGAGTGTATGAATATTAGTAAAATCTTATATATTAATTTTAGTCAATTGATTAACAAAACCCTCTCAAGTCCCATGCTATCAAAGTAAACATTCATCTTCTATTAATGAAAACAAAGTTCTGATTAGCAGTATTCAGATATTCACGTAGCAATTTAAGGAGCAAAAGTACAAAAGCATGAGTTGAGGGGGAATTAAACTGAGATTAATTAACACTAATACTTTTTTAAGTTTGATAATGGAAGGGGCGGCTAAATGGACGGTTGATAGGGTCACTTAAAACCACTTTTAATATTTAATAATAACAATTTGCCTAAACTTTGATTAAGACTCACACTAAACTCGTAGTAGTTAATAGTTAATAGTTGTAGTTTGTATGCACTTGGATTATTATTTGAAGCTTAAAACAATAGCAACATGATGATAAGCAATGCTAACATTCAATTTTATTTTACTTTATACGTTATTCAATTAAATGCTTTTTTTTAATAATATTTTTAAATTAAAAAATTAATTTATTATAAATTTGAGCTGAGAGTTCTGTTCGCTAATAAATTAATGCATACACTTCAATTACATACTTATTTGACTTTTTAACTTTTTCTTCTTCTTTTTTCTATTTTCTTTTATAAAAATATTTGACTACCCAACAATAATATGTTCTACCAAACAAAAATATGTTCCTAGGTCAGTCTTAATTATGGGCTCATTGTACAAATAATATATTATTATATTATTGTAATGAGTAATGGTGGGGAATCAATGTTAGGGAATCAATAGGGAGCCAATGAGTGTAATTAGAAAAATAGTGAGTGGTAAAATGAAAGAGAAAAAAGGAAGAAAATATGATATTGACTCCCTATTATCTCCTTAATATTGATTTCCTAAATTTTCTCTATTGTAATAAAAACTTGATAGCAATTTGTTACGGGCCCGGCATTCCCTGTTGGGCCTAATATGCCTTATCAGTCCAAACATATATTTTGGGCATATTTAGTACAAACTAATTTAGTTAAATTTCATTAACCAAAAAAGTATTTAGTTAGTAAACAAAAAAAAAGGTTCTTTTTTTTTTTAAAAGAAAGGTCCTCACCAAAAAAGGGTTAAATTTTGGCCCGTTTGGTTAATACCTGTGTATGGCAAAGACAGAGAGACACTAGTAAATCAATGCAAGTTGACATAAGGGTATATGTCCCTTAATTATCTTTCCCGAGTAAGAATAGGGATGTCAATTGTACAGATCGGGACGGATATTTAAGTACCCATATTCAAATTCAAATCTACAAGTATTTAATTTTTAATCCCATACTCAAACTCACAGATATATACTGCTCCATACTCAAACTCATGAGTATTTATAACATAAGTAAATTAAATTAAATTACTCAATAAGATTATTTATTATATAATAAAATATTTCAGAAATATAATTAAATACAAAAAATATATAATTATTCGCAACATGATAAGAATACAATCATTTTAAACCAAAAAAAAACTATATTTAAGATTTTTTTTAACTAAAATAATCAAAACAACCATCTAAATATTATTAAATATTTAAAAAATCAAACTGAATTATATATATATATATATATATATATATATGGGGCGGGACGGGACATGTAACGAGGCGGAGCGCTCAGTACCTATACCTGTCCCATACCCACGCAATCGCCCCAAATACCCGCCTCATTCAAGGCAGGGCAGATTAGAATGGAACGGGATAAATCAGATTGTCATCCCTAAGTAAAAATGAAATTTGCTTGGTTGAGAGGGTTGCCTATTTTATTTTTTACATCGGCAATACTTGAGATATTAGTCATCGAATTTTCTCCTTTCTAAAATTGTTAAACAAGAAACAGAACTAAACAAAATCCCAGGCTGAACAAACAAAAAGTTGCTTTCACTTATTTTCTCAGATTTCTGTTTTAATTTTATTTTTAGGAAATAAAAAGGAGAATACGTACTAAACTTGCAAGAAATGAATACGAAGCATAGAAAAGAAAACGTGAGGAATGGGTGAGGGAAACAACCCTCCAGAATTGGGATTTTTTTAAATGATTTATTTTCAAATTGAAATATAAGGGTAAAATTATCATTGTGTATTTCTCTTATTCTTTGTAATTAAATACAATATTAGATATTGTACTAACGTTGTGTCCATTATTTCTAAACATCATACATAAATACATATATTTTATGTCTATGTCTCAAATATCTATATCTTAATAAATATACAAATCAAATGAAGCCTTTAGTTACATAAATACACTCTATCTAAAATAAATAAATAAAACTTATACATTAAACAGAATGTTTCGGTGTCATTATTTACTTTTAAAAAAAAAAAAACTTTTCTTGATACCTAATTGATGCATCTCAAGAATTCTGTGTAGTCTATATGAATAAGGATGCTAAAAGTATGAGCAATTTGTTCCTCATGAGTGTTTTTTGTTCTAGGCTGTGCAGAAAAGGCTGCTTCTTCAATTCCATTTTACAATTAGCGTCTTCTTGCCTTTACTTTAGATATTATCAATAAAATATATATAGTAATTTATATTGGAGAGAATGTGGTTGATTATGTTTAATTAATGGTATTTTCCACTAGAACAGAATATCATATAATATAACTTGACTTGTTTTTGTTGGGATGAGTAGAAAGTAGTGTTAGTGTAGTTGCATTGTGCCAACTTGCACTGGGCTGTTTTTAATTTCCACACCGACATCATTTTAATTGGTGTGTCACCTTTCCACTTTGGTATAGTGTGTTGCACTTTGTGTTTTCACACACGAAACTACATTTACATACATGAATGAATGAATGAATGAAAAAGAGTAGTAGCCACTGCAAGCATGTTCAGAAATTATGAGTTGCTATCACCTTTTTGACTTTCCCAATAACATAATCAATAATTAATGTCACTAACTTTAATTTGATGCAATTTCCACGCGACTCAAACACAAATTACAAAACTACCTCACCTTGAGCTTCTGCATATATATATAAGTTGAGCTAGCTAGGTAGCAAGAAATTAGAATAAGAGAGGAATTGATTAAGAATGGGAGGCACTACTGCTACTACTACCATTCAACATCGTACCTTGGGTGTTCTACTCATTCTTCTTGCGTTTTCTCATCTTCTTATATGCTTGAAAGCAGTTCCAATTACAAGTAAATTAAATCTATCTTATTATTATTATTACTATTCAAGATTTTCAATTATACATACTTAGCAATTCTCTTCTAGCTAGTTTTCCTCCTTCAATTCATATTTATTTATTTATTTATTTATTTATATAAGCAGGAAGTGAAGGCCTGATGCAAGATTCTCATGACCTTGTCCTGCACAGTAACCACAAGGTTCGTTCAATTATCTCAAATTCTTCTTCATTATTATTATTATTATTTAATTTCTTAATTAACCATATACATATACAGGATGATGATGAGGGTATGAATGAGAGGATGGATTTGGAACTGCTAGATTATCAACCACCAGGGGCTAATGGTCATCACACTCCAAAAGCACCATGACCAACAATATTTAATTATTATTATTATTATATCATAACTCATTATGTATCTAGAGTAATTAACATCTCAAATTAGTCCTTTATTAGCTCAGAAATTAGTATTATCTAGTTTAATTGTGTATCATGAGAAGAACACTACTACTGCTGTATCTAGTTTAATTTGTTATGGATATGCATGGGATCGGAAAATCATGATCAAGTACTTTAATTGTGTTTGTTAATCGCAACCTAAAATCACGTACATTTGCTTTATAATAGTATCTATATGGTATTTTATCTACTCTACAAGACTACAATATCTTGTATTATTGTTATTATTATTATGGTTGTTGCGATTGTAACTAATAATATAATCATGATAATAAACGATCATTTTCATAATAAAAAATTCAACCTTTTTTGACAAAATAGTCTTAAAAAAAAAAACACCAATTTGGTTCATAATAATTTGTAAATTGGACAAAAATCCTCTTTATAATTACAAAATCTCAAAGCGAATCCTGACAAATAAAAATTTAAACAGATTAATCCTCTTAATAGATTATCAAAAGATTGGTGATGTGTCAATTTCTAGCTGATGTATCACCTGAGTACCTGACACTGCTATCTGATACATCAACCATGAATTGACACATCACTAGAGCAACATTTGACAATTTGTTAGGAGGTTCGATTTGTTCATTTTTTATTTTGTTAAAGGCAACTTTGAGATTTTATATTCATTAAGAAGCGCTTTGTTTAATTTACAGATGATCAGGATCGAGTTTTGTATTTATTCTTTAAATAAAATTGAAGTTGACTCCAGAAAACGATCATAATTTGATAAAGAGAAAGTTTAGGAGGCAAATATAATTAGTGGCCAATGGGAGCACACAAAACCCTAATCTCTCTTTCTCCATAGAAACCCTAGCCCTTTTCTCTCTTCCTTCTTCCCTCCCACCGTCACTACCGGTGCCGGCGCCTCCTCCTCCTCTTCTTTCCATTGCATGTGCCGTCAACCCCCGCCTTCTCTTCTTTTTCATCATGAATTAGTTCAACGAAGAAGAAGATGGAAGATCTGATGAAGATTCTTTCTCTCTTCCTTCTTCCCTCCCACCGCTACTGCCACTCACGTCGCCGCCGCCATCGCCTCCTCCTACTCTTCTTCCTCTTCTTCTTCCACCGCGTATGTCGTCACTACCGCTACATTCTCTTCTTCTTCTTCCACCGTGAAACAGATCTGACGAAGATGAAGATGGAAGATCCGACGAAGTTGGAAGCCGTGAAGATGGATCGGCGTCGGTCTCGTTGGTGGCTCCATCGTGAATCTTCTTCTTCTTCTTCTTTCCATTGCATGTGCCGTCAACCCCCGCCTTCTCTTCTTTTTCCATCATGAATCAGTTCAACGAAGAAGAAGATGGAAGATCTGATGAAGATTCTTTCTCTCTTCCTTCTTCCCTCCCACCGCTACTGCTACTCACGTCGCCGCCGTCATCGCCTCCTCCTACTCTTCTTCCTCTTCTTCTTTCACCGCGTATGTCGTCACTACCGCTACATTCTCTTCTTCTTCTTCCACCGTGAAGCAGATCCAACGAAGATGAAGATGGAAGATCCGACGAAGATGGAAGCCGTGAAGATGGATCGGCGTCGGTCTCGCTGGTGGCTCCATCATGAATCTTCTTCTTCTTCTTCTTCTTCTTCTTCTTCTTCTTCTTCTTCTTGCGGTTGTAGTGTTGGTGTTAGCGTCGTTGTTGTGTTGCGGTTGTGGTTGTGGTGGTGGTGGTTGTTGTATTGTTAGTGATTTTGTTGTTGGTAATGACGGTAGTGGTGGTAGTGGTAGGTTAGGGATGATAAGTTGTATTTTTTTTCAATGATAACTTCGTTAGGTTTTGGATGATAATTTTGTAAAGTTTCGAATGATAAGTTCTATTGTGTTTTGGATGATAATTTTGTTAAGTTTTGAATGATAATTTTATACCGTTTCGGATGATAACTGCTTTTAATTTCGGATGATAAGTATTTTTAATTTTGAATAATAACTTATAATTAAATTTATTGGCTCCTTAATTGCTCTCTAATGTTGATTCCGTAACACTACTCATCGATAAAATATATATTTTTTTCATATGAGGCAAGTAAGTTATCAATTTCATCCAATTTATTGTTGAAATATTTGAAACGTTATTATATAGTAATATTTTCTAAATTTATTTGTTACCCCTTACAAATATCACTAACTATTTAAATCTTAAAGTTAAGGACAAAAGAAAAAATGTAGTAATATAGGAAGTTGTTCACATGTTCCGATGTACTTTCCCGGAACATTTTGTTCCTTTAGTTGTGACCGTTCAGATTTAATATAAGAAATGTTAAAGGTTCAGATGAAAAGAGTGACAAGCTGTGGATATGACATGAAGTAAGACCATAATGGATATGAAACCCATACTATCTTTATGCAATCTAAGAGGAGTTATAGTTTCCAGTTTACCCACACATGATTATACAGATATAGTATTGACTAGCTTGTTAGTGGAGTAATGTGGAGCTGGCTTGTTGGATCGGTTTTTAATTTTTTTTATAATTTTTGCGCCATGAGCCCATGAGTCACATCATTACAACCGTGTGTTGGAAAGAATGGTGAACATTTGTTGAATAATAATTTAAAGGTCTTTTTTATATAAATATAATTAAATATATATTTCCCACAATAAATAAAATTGTGCATATTTATTTTTTTTATGTTACCTATGTAGTGCTGCTAGGTTTAGTAGCGTCACTATTTTTCGTGAGTGCCGCTGAATTTTTTGGCGTGACACTGCACCGTTATTAGCGCCGGTTCGTCATTCGAGGGAGAGGGGTGCCGCTAGATGATGTGATGGCACTAGGCTAATGGAGTGCCACTAGAAGATCCAGCGGCATTGGGCCTTTAGGGTTATACCAGGAAACCTAGCGGCACTGGTTCAATCACATTATGAGAACATTAATTCCTAAAAGTATATAGATTTTCAAAAAATAAATAATACATTTAGTATATTGAAAAAGAGTTTAATTTTCATTTATTAATAGTGTAAAACAATTTTAATTGTTGTTCAATCACATTTATTTTTTTTTATCATCATTCACAAATTAATTATATAAAAAATATTATTTTTATTATACAATGATATATAATTGTATACACCTATAAAATTTATTTATATTATTATTATATCAAAATTAAATTGATATTAAGAATATGAAAGTTTACTAATTTTTACATCTTAATAAGTGAATTTAGAATAATTTTTAAGGAAAATCCAATAAAAAGAAAAAGAGGCCCATGAGGTGGAAAAAATTTTCAAAAAAAATGATAAGTGTATATAGTATACTTTTTATAATAAAAATAATATTTTTTATATAATTAATTTGTGAATGATGATAAAAAAAACAAATGTGATTGAACAACAATTAAAATTATTTTACGCAATTAATAAATGAAAATTAAACTCTTTTTCAATATACTAAATGTATTATTTATTTTTTGAAAATTTATATACTTTTAGAAATTAATGTTCTCATAATGTGATTGAATCAGTGCCGCTAGGTTTCCTGGTGTCACCCTAAAGTCCAATGCCGCTGGATCTTCTAGTGGCACTCCATTAGCCTAGTGCCGCCACATCATCTAGCGGCAACCTCTCTCCCTCGAATGACGAACCAGCGCTGACAACGGTGCATGGTCACGCTAAGAAACCCAGCGGCACTCACGAAAAATAGTGATGTTACTAAACCTAGCGGCACTACATAACGTAAAAAAATAAATATGCACAGTTTTATTTATTATGGGAAATATATATTTAATTATATTTATATTAAAAAAAACCATAATTTAAAACATATAAAATTCCTTGTAAAAAAAACACAAAATTCAATAATTATATATGTATTTCTTTTGTCAAACTAAATACAATAAAATTATTTATTTTTATGTTAAATAAAAATTATTTTAATATCAGATATCATAAAAATAAATTTTTATTTAATATCAAAAATATTTTTTATTTAGTGTAAAAATAAATAATTTGATTGGATAAAATAAATATATATTTAGTATTATATAAAAAATCAACAATGCTACATGTACACCTCTTTTTGGTATACACTTTTATCCAAGTCCTAAATGAACATGTTTTTATATATACAACGAACATGTTTTAATAGTTGACAGTTGACACGAACATGTTTTGGTTTTAAAACATGTTCGTTTGCTTTTAAAAACATGTTCGTTCTAATAATAAAAATTTATTCGTTGGGACTTGAATAGAGACGTGTACCAAAAACAGGTGTACACCAAAATTAATTGTTAAAAAATTATACTTGATAATTGCATGATTCATAGTAAAGTATACCAATATATATTAATAGTTTTTAGATTAATATAAATCTAATGATTATTAATTGATATAAGTTAAAAAATGTTTACACTAATATAAATATAATCATCCTCATATGTATAGAAGTGTTAATTTTACATTAGTGTAAATATATTTTAATTTATACTAATTAATAGTCATTAAATTTATATTAAATTAAAGATAAAGATTTTATTTTTCAATAAAATACTAATAACCTTTTAAATTGATGTGAATCTAATAATTATTAATTGATGTAAAAAAATACTTACATTAATATAAACGTATCTCTCTCCTCATATATATATATATATATATATATATATATATATTCTTTCTAAATGAGCAAAAAAATATACTAATCTTTTAAAATTGAACAATCTTAATCTAAAAAAGTACTTTAGTCTTTTAATCTAAATATTATCCTATAGTTAAACAATAATAAATATCGCTATTCTTTCTAAATTAGCAAACC
>JASCZI010121316.1:6738-23806 GCA_036250425.1 Stylosanthes scabra | reverse complement strand
TAGTCTTTTAAAATTGAACAATCTTAATCTAAAAAAGTATTTTAGTCTTTTAATCTAAATATTATCCTACAGTCAAACAATAATAAATATCGCTAATGAAGTCATATTAGTTCACAACATAAAATAAGTGATATATGAACTTCATTCACGCCCATTATTATTTCTCTCTCTATACGAATATAATAAAAAAAGCCAAAAAAAAGTCACACCATTTTTTCTTTCTTACCCGAACCTTATTAAAACATAATTTTTTTTTTTATCAATAATGCTAGGTAATCAATAAAAAAGTAGTCAATATTAGTCAATAACTTAAATTAAATGTTTTATTTTATTTAATTTTAAATATTTTATTTCTAAAAAAAATAAAATTAACTAATTATTGACTTTTTTTTATTACCAATCCTATGACTATTAGTAAACCATGATTAATTTATATCTAATTATGCATCGTAAATAAATTTTTAAATAAAATATGCTAACCACATGCAACCTAAATAATCCAAATACTAAAACAATTTGAAAAAATATGTTACTAAAATATTAAAATGTGAATTTGTAATCCTAATATTTTGAAATTTTATAAATATTGTCCAAATGTTAAACAATTCTAAACATCCCTAATAAAATCATACACGTAAATATTAGTTCATAACACAAAATAAGTGATATATCAACTTTATTCACGCCTATTATTATTTCTTCTTTTGTACGAACATAATAAAAAAGCCAAAAAAAATCACATAACACTTTTTTTTTTCCTCACCCAAACCTTATTAAAAATTTAAAATATAACATTTTATCAACAATGTTAGGTAACCAATAAAAATTTAGCCAATATCAGCCAGCAATTTAAATGAGATATTCTATTTATTTAAGTTTCAATTCTTCTATTTCTGAAAAAAAAAATTAACTGATTATTGGCTATTTTTTATTAATTAATTCTGTGATTATTAGTGAAACATGATTAATTTATATCTAATTATGAATCGAAAATAAATTTTTAAATAAAATATCTAACCGCATACTGCATGAATAGTCCAATTACTAAAACAATTTAAAAAAATGTGATACTAAAATATTAAATTTATATAATATATTAATATTAATGTGTGTATATAATTAACTAAATTAATTATTTAAATTATTTATAACAATATTCTACACGCATTGTATATGTATATTTTGGTCCATACTAACTTTCAGTCTATAATTAGCGAGGATTATATTATTTTAAAAAATTAACAACTTTATTAGTATTATAACTGAAATTTATATGTGAATATATTTTTTTAATTTAAATAATAAAAGATAAACATATTTCTTATTAACAATTTTGATTTAACTCATTTAATATGTACACTTGTGTCTTTGTATTTTATGAAATTAGTTTTTATATATTTATTTCTATATTTGTTTTTAAAATAATTTTTTTAATAATAAAATACATAACATTAAAATTATTATACCAATTTCTTATTTAAAATACATTCTTGCTTGGTGAGTGGTGTAAGTGAAGCGGTGAAATCCACACTATTAACTCTTACACAATAATTTTGAGTCAATCTTTTATGTCTCATCACGCACCTTTCTTAGCTTATTATTTCAATCAAATGACTTATTTTATTAGAAAGATTTTTATCTTTAAATAATTCACTACAAGACAAACAAAGTTAAGGAAATTATTAGTACAAGAAACTTGGTGTTCCGTTAATTTTCCAGCAATATAAAGCATCTTTTAGAAGCTTAGAATAGGGTGTTGTAAAGTCTACACCCCTTTTAGTATGAGACGGTGAATAAACAAAACACAAAGTTAATAATAAAAGGGGTAATACGTGCCTTATTATATTATGTTAGATTGAGACTTGGGAGAGGATGGATTTCGCATTAAACCTATCTAGATACATAAACATTCTTTTTAGGTTTCTTTTATGAATTGAAGAACCATTATTATTGCTCACCCACGCAGCAAGTTGATAGGTGTTGCATAAACATTTTATAATGCTAGATAACTATCGAAATTAATTTATTTTATCCATTATTTATAACTATCAACTATCAATAATTTTAATTTATAATTTAACATTATACTTTAACAAATTTTTCAATATGATGATTAAATGATGATTAAAATAGATAATTATGTAATAGCATTTCTCTTTGCTGTCGAAATAGAAAACTAAACCACCAATAAGTGTTGGTTTACTTTATTTTATATGCAATGATAATGCATGGTAATAAGTTGGCCACTAAGTAGAACTAAAATAAAGAACCTCGTAATATATATATAATTAATTAACAAATTAATTGTAACTCATTTTGTTTGGTTTTCCGTGGAGAAAGCGATCTATGATGTTGTGGGGACTTCATATTTTTGTCTACAACTTTCCGATACAAGATTTTTTCTTTTTTCTTCAATATATATATATATATATATTGTATTGGAAGAGTTTGAGTTTGAGGCCAATAATTATATTATAGCATATGAAGTTATTAGTATCCAGTGGAATTCCTATAAGTACATATATATTAATATTTTATTGAAAATTATAACTAATTAATACTTTTTAACTAATAAATTAGCAACAAATTAAATTTAAAAGGAGAATATCATTCAAAACATTAAAAATAAAACATTTTATATTATACAATAAGAAACTTATGAAAATTAAATATAAATATAATTCTAGATATTTTATGAGATTAAAGGTATTACGAAAAATGAAATATAATAAATCATTACATATAAAATATAAAAAATCTATAAAAAATATATATCTAAAAGTCATTATATATAAAACATAAAAAGTCTTAATATATCGAACATACATCCGAAATCACTACATATAGAGCATTTATATTTTTATTGATTGGCATTGGTTCCAAATTTATTAGTTACTTAACAAGACTGATAGGAGTGATGTTAGATATATAAATATTTTTGTCAACTAAATTAATCGAAGTTAGTCTCATTTTAACAAAAATCACCTAGTCGAAGAAAAAATGCTTAGGAAAAAAAGACTTAATTTAGAGGAGGAGAACACATAGATTAACATGGGTTAAATGAAAATGCATAGAGCATTATACAAACACTTTAATTTCTTTCTTATTAATTATAGTAATTATAACAAGTAAGAGTACAGTACAAGACAATTCTTATTTGTAACTAACACTATATTATCACACAAGGCGGCTCAAACCATGTTAAAAAGAAGAAGAAAAAAAAAAAGGAAGACAACTGTTATATGATGCATTATTATGATATTATTATTATTGTTATTAACTTATTATGGAGATGGAGCTGGAGGAAGATCATAGACAGAAGAAGGTGCTGGTGATGGTGAGGGAGCACTACTATTATTAACGGATTGATCAACACGTGTGAATCCAAATTTCTTGATGAGCTCATTGGCAATTAACTCGTTGGCACTGTCAGTGGGATGGTATTCATCCCAAAACACATACTTGCTTCTATCTTTGCACAATTTCGATGCAGGCACACATGTAAGCGCAGGTCTAATGTTCCAAAACGAACAACATGGTGAGTCTGCATTTTCAAATCCTACATACAAAACCATATTCATTTATTTAATGTCACTATATCATTAATTAATTGTAAATTGAAGTACTACTTGGGTGCTGTGCTATACTTACCATACTTGGTTGGACTGCTAATGACATCATAAACAACATCATATGCATCTCCAAATACATATTTTGCACCAGGAAGCTGCTGCCCCAACTCATCTACCACCTTGCTTGCAGCTTTGTTAAAAGAAAGGGCCAATTTGTTTGCCTTCTCTCTGCAGTTACCAGTTGTTGTAATCACCCTTTGAAGGGGAATGCAGCCCATTGGGCCCAGCCCAAATACCATTAGCTCCCTTGCTCCGTACCCATGAAGCATCTACCAAAAAAAAACTTTTGTTAATTGATGAAATTTTGAAAACCAAATAGTGTCTTCCATCGCAAATTTGATCTTTATTTAAGGGTTCGTTTTTGGCTAATGAATTTTTGAATGTACAAGATGAGATTTGAACCCCCTAATATTTGTTCAAACAAACTAGTGAATTGATCATTAGACTAATCAATTTCCTTAAATAGAGCTCTGATTTGTAGCAAATTAGGCATTGACCTATCCGATTGGGGATATCGTGGAAGACAAAAAAATATGACAGAATTTTATATTAAAATAATAATTAAATTAAATTAATTAACTAGCAAAACAAACCTTGAGTTGGTCTCTAAGTGTTCCTATCAAGTAGTCCATGAAGGTGTCATCATTGTAAGTCCATGAATCACTGTAAACAGGCATTAAGTAATTGTTGATGAAGTCATTGCTCCCTAATGCAACAACATATCTAGCTTCCTGAAAAAACTTTTGTGCCGCTCTGTTTCCAATTTTGCCCTTGATTAGTTCTTGTGTCCCCTGAAACAGCTCAATTTGTTTGTACAGAGAAAACCTTTGGATCTGCAACACATGATGATGCACAATTTTCTTATAACTTTGCTTTCTAATTAAATTGGCTAATACAACAACATTTACACTAAATGCAAAGTTATTAGTTAACAATAATGGAACTCACAAAATACTGCCCGGTTTCATTCAAAATGCCACCACCACCAGAAGCATAGTTCACTCCATTTTCTAGAATAATTTCTGGGGTTAAAGATGGGTCTAGGAATGCAGGAGGTCTAGGGAGACCAGTTTTGTCACCTAAAAAAGTGTATTAATCAATGTATCATCGAAATTTGAAAGCGACAGTTATTTTGAAAAGAATCGGAATAATTACCAATGATATCAGCAACGGTTCGACCGTTGGTGAATCTTCCGTTGGGTAATCCGTTACCGAAATCAATACCATACCAAGGGAGGCTGGCCTGAGCAAGGCTTCTGGAGAGGCGTTTGTTGTTTCCAACATCAGAGAGGGAGTCACCAAATATGAACTGCACAATTTTGCAATCACACTCTCTAATTAGCCCATTTCCAAAAATGGTCCCTGCTAGAACAACAACTACTAGTGAAAGATTATTCAGCTTCATCTTTAATTTGTGTACCAAGTTACACTTACATTACATTACACATGACCTCATCATACGATTGGTTTTTATATACATGGTGAGAATGAAGTAATAATCGTTTGATATACCAACTGTTATTGCTGATTCAAACCTAATGCAACCACCTTATATTTTGTTACAATGGTGTGAGTATAAGATCACACAAATGTGAATGTTTGATTAAGTCCAAAGAATTTGGTCACGTCGTTGCAAATTGAAAATTCTGTGATGAGGAATAGGAATTGGAGGAATACAGAGAGGTGACCCTAAAATTCGAATTCTCAACAAACCACGTATCCATGGAGTATTTTTTATATATTCACTTATTCTTGTAAGTTCACCAAACTGGAAAATTCTCTCATTCTAAATTGTTTCCCAAAATCTTAAAGAAGTACTAACCACCTAGCGGCTTTTAAGTAATCTTAAAGAGAGAGAAACATAATTCCTGAAAAATTGAAAAAGTATATGTAATCAATATTTTTTTAACCAATAATTATTATTTATAGAACATCTACGATAAAAGAAATAAAACATTCGAAATCTAAACAACCAACAATTAACCAAAAAAATAGAACATTCGATACTTATAAACAGAATATTCGAAACCTAAAGAAATAGAACATCTTATTAATTAATATTGGTTAAATTTTTATTAGTTACCTAACATTGTTGGTCTCTATTATTTTATGTATGTGTATACATTGTTTTAGAATTTAGCTTGGTAAACTATCTTTATTTATTATTTTAATCACATACATATTTCTCACCGTATGAATGGTATAGATTGGACAAAGACAAACAAGTTGTAGTTTATTACGGAAGGGTTGCTGTTTACATAAAAATATTTTATATGGAGATGATATTTGTCAAATAGTTCAATCAAATATATCAATAACTTAATAACTTAATGAGTTTAATTTTTAATTTTTTTTTATCAACACTACATTATTATTATTATTATTATTATTATTATTATTATTATTGATCCGATTCCTAACTCCCTATAGCTCGACCAATCAAATCTAGACCTCGGTCAATTATATCTATAACTCGTTCTGCTATTTTCAGAGCTCGGCCTACTATTAACATAGCTCGGCCCGTTATGTATATAACTCAGCCATCTTTTCTATATCTTATCCTTGATAACTCAGCCCACTTCTGACTAAATAAAACACGTGCAGATAAAGATGAACAATTGAACGTTATAAGCTCTTATCTTTGACTATCATATAACTCGAATACGCTTATCAACAAAACGTTAGGGTTCCTTAAAGCTCGACATGAACTAATTTAACCCTTACTGACCATAATCTAACTCAACCGAGTATATCTAGCATCTATAAATAAACCTAGCTTATGCTAAGTAAGGTATGCTCTCTTCTCTCTTCTCACTTAACTTTTAAAGTGAATACATTCTGAACGTCGGAATGCCTTTGTACTTCCCCCCGATGTTCCTCAACGAGCCGATGTGCTCTTCCTTCGGCCCAGCAGTGGTGGGCATGCTCTCTCGTCCGGGAAGAGTTCCTCTCCAGCTTAGTAGATCAGAACAATTATTATTATTATTATTATTATTATTAATTTTTATGCATTACAATGTAAAATATTTTTACATAATAAAGAAAAGTAATGTTCTTGCATCAAAGTTCTTGATTATTTTGACGAAAAACCTTAGGAACAAAACCACACTTAATTTATTAAAGAAGTCATATCTCACTACTCGACTATGAGATTGTGGTACAAGCTTGATTAGCACATTTTGCTAAGCAAACAAAAAATCAAGCGAAACAGATATAAGATGATAAAATAGTAGAATCAGAACTTGGTAATGAAGTCGTAAATGTGATTAGTGATATCATGCGGTGTTTCCTGATTGTTGAAGTGGGCTACTCCTTGTTGAATAATCACTTCCTCCAAGTTTGGCACATCTTCCTTGAAACCTCCGCTCTCAATATAATCTTTCATCCCTAAAGATGTGTACACCATGTCCAACTCACCTGTTATGAATTTCACCGGCACCTTGATTTTACCTCCACTCCATGGTGCCATCAGCTCCCAGTTCCTACACCAAATTTACAATTCAAAACTTCCCTTCAACATGGCTCTAAACTATCTTTGATTATGATTAGAATTGTTTGTGTTTAAATTTGTTATAGTTAGAAATAGTATTTACTCTCAAAATGGATTTTCTTTTCCAAGTCCCTCCGCAAATTCAAGTGAACTTACAAGTTCAAATTCCTATAGTAATTCAATCCTCCGGTGAAACTAATCTTTTCGAATTTGGAGACAAAATAAGCAAGATCTTGTGAAGTGAGCCAAGAAGGCAAGGATTCTTTCATATCAGGGTTGAAAGCAGTTCCATACTCTCCCTTGGGAAATATTGGAGGACCGGTCTTGCGAGTTGTAAGTATGTTCTTGAGCACATACTCAGCCCCAACTTTAGCCATCTCAGCTTCCACTTTGCCTACTTCCTACATATGACATCCATCAAATAGAATAATATATGAAGCAAATTAAACAATGCAATTGGTTGATCTAGAGGAAGAGGATACCTGAAATCTGCAGATATAATAGTCATCTCCATAGAGAGCACGCATGGAATCAACGGTGGGAACGGTGGGGTTTCTTCGGAGAAAAGGAACACTGAGGCATACATAAGCTTTGACAAGGTCAGGCCGAAACATGCAGAGGTACCAACCGATCATAGCACCCCAATCATGAGCCACTAAGAACACATTCTCAACTTGAAGAGACTGAATAAGTGCAACAATGTCACCCACTATGTGGAAGACAGTGTAGCTGTCCACGGAAGGAGAAGCATCGGTGTCACCGTAGCCCCGGAGATCCGGGGCCACGCAGCGGTACCCTTTCTGGCTAAGAGAAAGAATCTGGTGGCGCCAGGAGTACCAGAGCTCTGGGAAGCCGTGAAGGAAGAGCACCACGGGGCCTTGCCCTTTCTCTGCAACATGCATGTTGATGCCATTCACTTCCACTCTTCTATGTTCTATTTCCTCCATCTCTCGCGGCAAACCTCTATTTATCTTGCTACTAATGTGTACGAACCCCGTGCATTAATATACAAAGAAATTAAAGGGAAAAAGTAGATGACTATTGATCACTTGATGGAATCACATAAAGTAACGAAATATGTTAAGTTCAGTTTTTTTATATATAATAATTTTTTTGGTTTCCCACAGTATCTCTCAAACCTCGATACTTACTTAAGCAAACTAGTGAGCTAACCACTGGACCAACCTAACTTAGTTTATATAATAAAATTATTAACTTTTAATATTTTGCTAAAAATTCATTGTCTTCTACTCTTCTCCATTTAAATATCAAAATTTAATGGTGATTTTGGCAGCCCTTTCTCAAGCATGCAAATTTAATTTTACATTCATCATAATGATCTTAAAGTTGGTGGAGTTAAACTAGACACCATGAGCTTCAAAAAGAAATTAGTCCATTTGAAAGCAAGGTGTGTGGATTGAAAACGAAGCTCAACAAATCACTGGAAATTTCTTCGATTATGCAGAAATTCCATTTTCTTCACAATTTACATTCTTAATTACACTACCCTAACTTGAGTCCTCCAAACCTCATGTGAAGTTTCTAGAGTATAGCTCTGAACCTAATCCCTATTTCATAAGACTTAAAATTGACTTCAATTTCAAGAATCTAGAGTTACGTACAATAACCGTAATCCATCTTCTATGAACCATGAAATCTAAGTATAACATATAATGTAAAACATGCATTCACTTATTAATATAGACAAGAAAACCTTACTTGTTTTGGTTGCTGAAATGAGGGTGAATTGGTGGCGGAAACAGGCAGAGCAGAAAGAAAAGGCAGCAGCGACGGTAGAAAGAAACCGTAGAAACCAACGACAGCAGTAGCAGCTGTGGAGTCAACAAGTGCTACAGCACTTCACCCTTCTTCTCTTTACCTTTTTTGTGTGGACAAGAGTGTGAGTGGATCCATCGTGCTATGCACGGGCTTAAAGAATGAAATGGGATTGACGAATCACGAAAGCAAGTTAGCAACACTGGGAATGAAAATTGCGTGTGGTTCATTTTATGTTTAGGATACTTGAAAAATTAATTATTCAACTATCTATTTCGTGAATATCTGCTGGAAAAAAAAAAAGAAAAATTTTGTGTGATTAATAAATTTAATTTAATATAATCAATAAATATAACCAGCAATAATAAATCTAAAAATATGATTATAAAATATGTATAATATAAATATAATATTCAAAAATTATCTATATAAAATATAATAAGTATGAGTATAAAAATGATAAATAAATATATAATTTATAAATACGAACTATTTATTTATATGGTGGACAAAAATAATAAATTGTGTTGTATAAAACAGGGATTGAATTGAACCAATAAAATACAAATAATGAGTTAAGCTTCATTTTGGTCTTTGAGATTGATGGATTGCACTAAATTAGTTCCTGAGATATCAATTGCACTAAATAGGTTTGAGTTTGTAAAAGTTGCACCAAGTTAGTTCTTTTGTTAAATTTAAGTAAACGGCGTTAGCGACGTTGGCCAAACATTGCCAGCTCGGATTGGTCTAAACGACGTAGTTTTGCTATGGGGGTAAATGAGAAGCAAAAACGACGTCGTTTTCTACTTCTCACCCCACAAAAGACGTTTGTGTTTTTGCTTCAGTCTCCTCTACTCAAACATCTTCTTCTTCTTCTTCTCCAAAAGAAGTCAGAGAGAATCCATGTCTGCAACATAATAAGACTCCATTAAGCATCAACCACGGGGAGGATACTGCGTCTTCGGTCAGGGCTTTACGGCTGTCTCATCGTCGTCCTTCGTCACTCATCAAAGAATCTGTGTTCATCGTCGCCAGGTATGCACCCTGAAGCCTTTTTTAAAATCCTTAATACTGAAATGCATGAACCCCACTGTTACTGATCATGCATGTTTCTTTTAATCCTTTATTTTTAGTTATGCTGTTCTTTGCTTGGAATTTATGTTAGGGTTTGCATCATTTTGGGGGTTTGGTTGCTTTGTTTTCTTGTTAATAATATGGGTTTTTTAATTTTTAAAAAAACAAAATGTTAAAATGCATATACCCATTGGAATGATCATTCGACAATGTGAGTTATCTTTTAGTTTTCGTTTTATTTGTTTTCTAAAAATATGGTCTATGCTAGGGTTTGGTTCAATATAATTTGGGGCTTTATGTTTGATCTGTTTGTATGAAAATATGTATATGTTAGTGTGATGATTAGGCTAATGTAGATCACTGATGTTTTGCTTAATAGATGCTATGTCTTCTTTGGGTTTCTTAAGTTGATGTGCTAAAGAGCTTCATTTTGTTAGTGTCATGATTAGACTAATGTAGATCACTCATGTTTTGCTTTGCTTACCCGTTGCACTAGATGAGACTATAGATAAAATTCAAGAAAATCCCCTCGAAATGCTTGTGAAATTTACTCATCTGGGAATAGTTGCCGTTGTAAGTTGATATGAATTTACAATAGATACTTTAGGAGCTACTAGGTAATAATGTAATATTAATTCTTTCGGGTATTAGTTAGAGGTATTGTGTGGATTCTTTTGCTAAAATTCACCAAGTTACAACATCAAGCTGCAATACTATATTTATTTAGAATAAATTAACTAGTAGCTATGCAAAACAATCCATTTTGTGTTGAATAGATTATTGACTAAGCTGGAGTTTGTTATTAGTTCAAGCAGAATTTATGAATCCTTTTAAGAAGTGCAAAATATTCTATCTAACTAATAATGAACTGATGACTTTCTATCTGCAATTCCAATTATCTGTGTTTTGATTTTATATTGCATATTTCAGGTTATCAAGCCAAGTGCGGTGTTGGGGGGATTTGAGAATGCCGCATTAATTGGAAGATGGGCGCACCAGCTGGGGAAGATGGCTGTTGTCAATGTTGTATTTGAAAGCAATCTGAGGAGCAAGTTCTTAAATATCAACTTAAAGTAGAGCTTAGTAGTTTATCTTGTTCTTTTGAGGTTCAAAAAACTGGCTAAAAAACAAATGTATGTACAAAAGCCTCAAGCCTCCATAAATGTTCATTTTATCTTTTCAGACGGTTTCATTGTTTCATGAATTATAGTGGTACACTTAAGCCAACATTTTCTCATTATATTAAATGCACAATTTTGGATTGTAACATGCAAACATAAATATTAATAATGTATTCTAAATTATTTTGCAATACAGAAGAGGAATAATGAGAGGAGGAAGCAAGATTGGAGGTGGGAGAGGGGAAAAAGGGATTAGGGTTATAAAGGGATAAAGGGACCTAATTGGTTCACAATGTTCCTACATTCCAACAAGGATGTATTTTACCAATCCAAGCTGGCAGTGTTTGGCCACATCACTAAGGGTGGGTTTGGTAAAGCATTTCGGTCAAGTGCTCCTACTCTCAAAAAGTAAGAGCCATCTTTTTGCATTTGGTAACTCAAAAAGTCAAGGAGCTTTTGCTCCCGGCTTTTGAGAGTCGGGAGTGCTTTTGAGAGCCAGCAAAAATAGTTTTTCAGAATTGGCTCTGGCACCTCAAAATGTGAAATGACTAATTAACCATATCTTTTATTAGAAAATCAATGTTACCCTCAATTAATGACATTTAATTTTACATTAATGCAATACACACTAATAAAAGGTCGTTCTAGTAATTTAATATTGAGAGCAACTATCAAATACATTTTACCAAACGCTATATATGTGGCTTCTGCTTATGGAGAGTAATTTTGAAATGTTTTACCAAACGACTATGTTGTGGCTCTCGAAGAGCCGCTTTTTGAGAGCCTAAAGAGCTCAGCAGCTTTTTGAGAGCCTAAAGAGCTCAGCAGCTTTTTGAGAGTCATAACATTACCAAATCGAGCCCAACACCGTTTACTTAAATTTAACAGAAGGACTAACGTGGTGCAACTTTTACAAACTCGGAGACCTATTTAGTGCAATTGGTATCTTATTAAGGATCAATTTAGTGCAATCCGCCAATCTCAGGAATCAAAATGGGATTCAACTCCACAAATAATGAATCTTTGAGATCCTTTACTTTTTTGTCCCGTTCCTTTTTTTTTCTTTGGGCTCAGCCCAGTTGATTCAAAAATAAAAAAGAATACATAGTTCGATTCAGATGGCATATTCATATACTTCCAAATCAATCACACTGGTTCGAATTTTAGCCGTGGTTATAGTGGAAAAAAAAACCATGTAGTGCAGTAGTGTGTAAGTGTGAAGAGTGTGTTATAAAACCTAGGATTGAAGGTTGCCCAATTTAAAATTAAAGAAAAAGAAGAATACAAATTTTTTCAGAGTTCTGAGAATCGAATCGAATTGGTCGATTTGACCGGAAAAGATCGAGAACCAATTTTTTTTTCTAAAATTGGCCCTAAAATAAATTTAATTTTTATTTCATAAATATAAAATTATTAATATTCTTAAAATCTAGTAATATTCTATTTATTTTTATACAAGTAAATTTTTAATAAAAAATTATTATATAATAAAAAAAATTAATTTAATTTAATAAATTTATTATATTACAAAAAATTATTTTATAAAAACGATAACAATATAACTTATATATTAATTGAACAATTAGTTATCATAAAATACCAATTAATATATATTATTTATTTATTTTAATAATAACAACTAAATTATTAATAATAAATGAATACCTAACAAGTTGTAAGATTTTTTTCTTTGTTAAGGTCCTAACTCCTTAGGCCTAGAAAAGGGTAACTAAGATGGTCTAGAACAGGGATGGTAATAGATATCGTTAGGCTCTCTATCTTTGTTTACGAATTTGCTCTTTATATCTGTCCTATTTTTATTTTTATTAGTAAGGAAAAATGATTTTTGAAATTTAAAATTACTTAAATTTCATTCCAAAATTTAAAATTTTGGATCAAAATGGCTCTTAAAATTTAAAAAGCAAAAAAACAAGTACTCAGTGACTACATTAATAGAGCATATTCTTTTCTAACACGTGTTGAAAAGAAAGAAGAAGATGAAAAATGTGAAATATTGTATTTGTACTTTACTTTTTATTCTCTTGGTCAATAAAAATAAGTGTGGGTGTGTTTAGTATTAAGTTAGTTTAGATATCATACGAAATTGTTTTAAATTCTTTGTACGCCAATATTACAAAACAACATTATTTAAAGTGTGCTAGTGTGTCACTTAATAATACACGTTAGCGTTTCATTAACGAAAACGAAATTGGAGACATTTTACCTTATGATTCCAATTTAATATATATATATATATATATATATATATATATATATATAATTTCAAACACACATTAAAAAAATAAAATAAAAATATATTTTCAATATAAATAAAATCTTAGATATAAATGTAGGAACAATTATGTAATATACTAATGGAAAATTTTCAAATATTTCGATATATTAATATACTTGTAATCTATAATCGTTAATTTTGATTTATATATATTTTTTATTTTTTTAAAACTAAGGTCAATGGTTACAAATTATAGGTATACCGATGCATCGATATACTTAAAACTTTTACTATACTAATATCACTCTTTATTTGTAGGGCGGGTCCTTGTTTCAGTTGGAATTTCATGAATTTCCATTAATCTCATAATGAAAGTTTTGGCATCCCACTCTACTGGAAAAAAAAAATTGAGATTGAGAGACTGATATTAAAAGATTTAGATATTGAGATATTGAGATTAAATTAAGTTTATTTATTGTGTTTGATTTAAATTTATTAATAGATATATATTATAAGGTAGAAATTAAATTAAGTCAATAGAAAAAGAACAAATACTTATATTAAAAATTTTAATGTTATATAAGAATATTTGAATAAAAATAAGTTATTAAATCCCAAATACTCCAATACCTTTTAATTAAAAGTATTAAAAATAAAAATATTAAAATTTTAAAGATTGAAACTAAAATTTTAGTTCAAATTCTATGTAATAAATTGTTGGGCATCGCGACCATGCCTCCATGGAGAATTAAAATAGAGAAGTAGGAAAGAATAATAACCCAATAACACTGCCTCCATGGAGAATTAAAATAGAGAAGTAGGAAAGAATAAAAAACTACGGCCGTTGTCAAACGACAACCAAAAAAATATTATGGAACAAGGATTACACCATACATCACAATATTTTCTACTCCGGCACCAAGCACCCTACACGCTACACTGTTACAATGACTACACGCTCTACACTCTTACAAGAGAAAACTCCGGCACCAAGCACCCTACACTGTTACAACGACTACACCCTCTACACTCTTACAAGAGAAAACTCTAAAGTAGAAGAAAGAATTTAAAAGTCATAGTATTGACTTGGTACAATTAAAACTCTCAACTTAAGCCCCTATTTATAACATAAAGACCCACCCACACTTCTTACACCAAGCGATGTGGAACTTTCAATACACACTATTTTCAACCAAATCCAACATAAATTCAATACTGAATCTCAATCATTCGGTCTCAGTCACATATACCAAATACTTTCTAAAGAACATAGTCCCACAAGCATTCGGATGAAGACTCAAGGGAGACTACAAACGAGGGCGGCTAAAGAACATAAAACTACTATTCGAGTCCATAATTAAGTCTGCTAATCTATCAGCTGTATGGTTAGCTGGCTTCTCTGAGTTGGTGTGTTTAACTTCCACTCTCCCATCTCTGCTCATAAGGTCTTTAATCTTCTTTATAAAACCAAAAGGGTGTCCATTGGATGTCTTTGCCTCGGAAGGAACCTGCCTGCATACGGAAAATTCTCTCATTGTACAACTATTAACTGACAAGTATAAATAATGTTATTTATTGTCATATTTATATCTATTAATTAAGTTAGGTATGTGAGCGAATTAAATTAGGTGCTCTTAATTAAGTTATTACGTACCAAAGAGTTCATCTTACATTTTTGACACATAGGAGAAAATTAAAAAAAATGTAACTAAAATAATCAAACTTATAATAACAAGAACTAAAAATTATACAGATAAAAGAAAAGAAACAAAATCTAATAATATCTAGAATTGCAAAACAATAGAAGAGTCTTAATAAATAAAAACGAAGAGATAGTTGCAGAATTTAATTTCGTTGCAGTTGCATGTGAGAAGTAGGAACTGGAAAGTGAACCAAGAAATTCAACAACTAGAAGCAGAAACTGCAGAACGTGGCAAAATATCAGCCACTCAAAATCCTACATATACTTCCAAACTTACCAAAATCTCTCACACATTATCCGTATAAAATCTCCACCCTCCGTTCTCTCCATCCAACGCCCACAAACTCCCCAAAATCCCAAACCATATCCACCAACAAAACTCAGATTCTCAATAAAATAAAATATCAAAGCTTTAAAAAAAAAACAAAACACACTCACTAACACACACCATGAACTCCATGGCTCTCAAATCCTTCGTCGGACTCCGCCAATCCTCGCCGGAAACCACCCATTTCGCCCTCCACCAGAAGCCCGCCGCCATCATCCTCCCCCGGAAGCTCAAGGTCATTGCCGGGAAAACCAGCCCAAAGCTCCAAGGCCGCAACCTCCGCGTCGCCATCGTGGGCGGAGGCCCCGCCGGAGGCTCTGCGGCGGAGACGCTAGCAAAGGGCGGCATCGAAACGTTCCTAATCGAACGGAAAATGGATAACTGCAAGCCGTGCGGGGGCGCCATTCCGCTTTGCATGGTCGGAGAGTTCGACCTGCCGTTAGACATAATCGACCGGCGCGTGACGAAGATGAAGATGATATCGCCATCGAACGTGGCGGTGGACATTGGGAGGACTTTGAAGCCGCACGAGTACATTGGAATGGTGAGGCGTGAGGTTCTGGACGCGTACCTTAGAGAGAGAGCAAAGGAGAACGGCGCCACCGTTATCAATGGGTTGTTCTTGAAGATGGACATGCCTAAGGATAAGAACTCCCCTTACGTGCTCCATTATTCTGGGTATGATGGCAAAACCGGTGGTGTTGGTGAGAAGAGAACTCTTGAGGTTGATGCTGTCATTGGTGCCGATGGTGCTAATTCTAGAGTTGCTAAGGCCATTGATGCTGGTGACTATGAATATGCCATTGCTTTTCAGGTATCATCCTACTACCATCTTCATTTTCTTTTGTTTTTCTTTTTAATTTCTCCAAAGTTAGTAACTTTATAATGTTTCAGTGCAGGGCTCAGTCAAAAGTCTTCTTTCCTTTTCTTTGATGAATTTGGCCCCTTTTGGTTTATATTATAATCAAGAAAAAGTGTGAGAATATTTGCATATGAACATTAAATCGGATAGGATGTTAAAATTGAAATAGAATAGGCCTAATTCAACTCTTAAAAATGAGATCTAGGACTTGAAATACTTGTTGAACATTGAATTGAATAGGCCAAATTAAGATTAAGTGGACCTAACTCAATTCAAAAGTTAAAAGCTAGCTCATCTAGTGAGACCATATCCTTGATAGATGTGTGAGGTAGTTTCAGTGTGTTACTTTATTAAGAGTTGCAAAATGTTGATGGATTTGGGTTGTTTGATTTATCAGGAGAGGATAAAAATCCCGGATGATAAGATGGAATATTATGAAAATCTTGCGGAGATGTACGTTGGGGATGATGTATCCCCAGATTTCTATGGTTGGGTGTTTCCCAAATGTGACCATGTTGCTGTTGGAACGGGCACAGTCACACACAAGGGAGACATCAAGAAATTCCAGCTGGCAACAAGGAAAAGAGCAGAGGACAAGATCACCGGGGGCAAGATCATCCGAGTGGAGGCCCATCCCATCCCCGAACACCCTCGCCCCCGTAGACTATCGGGCAGGGTGGCCCTTGTGGGGGATGCAGCCGGGTACGTGACGAAATGCTCCGGCGAAGGGATCTATTTTGCGGCGAAGAGTGGGAGAATGTGTGCGGAGGCGATCGTGGAAGGGTCGGAGAATGGGAAGAGGATGGTGGATGAAGGGGATTTGAGGAAGTATTTGGAGAAGTGGGAC
>JASCZI010121315.1:0-40408 GCA_036250425.1 Stylosanthes scabra | reverse complement strand
TATATATATATATATATGTATATATATATATATATATATATATATATATATATATATATATATTTGTTTAATTTCTTTATTATTTGTGTCATATTCAGTTTTATTTATTGAATATATTTTATGTGGTCAAGTTAGACCAAAGTTTTATTAATAATAATATAAAAATGACTAAATAAAATAAAATTGTGACTGAAATTTTTTTTCTTTGATTTAATAATTGGATATTGTCTTGTGTTGACTAGTGGAAAGTATAGTATTAAAAGTTATTATTACTAAATTTTTCTTCCAAATACTAAATGAAAAAGAAAAGTATATGCTTTCAACTCTCAATATCAATGAAACGATTTCATTTTATATTTTTATTTTTATAAACCACAAATCTCCTCCTTTCACTTTATTCATTTAAAAAAAACATTCACACACAAGTTGCCCTAGTGAATAATGATTTTGTTTTATTATAAATTTTTTACAACACAAATTGTTCCTGGCATTTTGTGAGATTTGAATTTAAAAAATTTGTAAATTGCAGCAACATTTTTTTATTTTTTCATTATACTCTCATATCTTGATAAAGTCTAAAAAATTCTAATACTTTTGAATTGGTAGAAATTTATCTACAATTAATTTGATACGAAATTAAGAATTAATAATTTATCTTGCATTCTTTACATATAACGTCATATAAAAAAATTTACCTGAATTTTCAATTTTTAAATTCTACAAAATATCCTCATACATAAAATTTTTTTCCCTAAATTTGAAAGAGAAATTTCTTTATTATAGTGAAAAATTAAGAACTACTCTACTAAGTAAAAACTAGAATGATTGAAGGTTTTGGTGGTAAAGAAAAATAAAAAGAAAATGAAAGAATTAGTGGGGCCAGGGATGAATTTGGTGGTAATCGTTGTCAGAAAGCGTTGATGATGTCTTTGGTGTGAAATGTGAATCATTAAAGCAAGCAAGTGGGTCGGTGGCCTGTCCTTTTGTACGGTCGTACGGTCCATACGGAAATACCCACCTTCTTGACAACTCCGCCTAACCTATCCCTAGGCCCCGCATCCTCTCATATCACTATTCCACGCGCTCCCCATATCACTATTCCACGCGCCACCACCTCCTTTTCTCAATAATACTCATCCTTATTTCATTACCCATTCCTTTGCATTTTGCAGTGGAGAAAATAATTGTGTGGCCGGCCGGCTATTACTCACCTCATCTCATCGCTATTAATACACTCTCCTTATCAACTCATCGCTATTAAACCCTAAACCTCATAGCATACGTCTATTTTTTATTTTTTCAACAAGTAAAATGGTAACGAAGTCCAACTCAAGTATTTCTATTCTACTGTTACTAAAAAGAGCGTGCATACGCGCTTCTTCTTTATCATTGTCTTCGTCTATGTTGTTATTGTCTTCGCCATCTCCTCCTCCTCATCTTCGTTGTCGTCACCATCATATTCTTTTTTATCCGTCGTGATTGTTATTGTCGTCGCTTCTTCTTCTCCTCCGCCAATATCTTCCTCCTCCTCCGTCGTCACCGCTGTCTCCTTCTTCCTCCTCTTCCGTAAGCACCTCCGCCAATATCTTCCTCCTCCTCCGTCGTCACCGCTGTCTCCTTCTTCCTCCTCTTCCGTAAGCACCTTCTTCTTCTTTTTCTTCTTCTTCTTCTTCCCTAAATATAAAGATATATCTAACCGAAATATAATAGAAAAATAAAGCGAAATATATTGCTGATTTAAAATAGAATGAAAACTGTAAAATAAAACTGAAATGTTTTACTAAACTGAACCGAAATAAATGCAGAACGAAATCTGAAAAAAAAGAACTGAAATGTTTTACCAAACTAAACAAAAATAGAAAGCCATAATAAATCGAAATAAATCATTCACGAATCTAAAAAGCACAACCAAACTAAGATTTAAAAACTGAACCGAAAAAGATGTTATTCTTAACCAAAAGCTAACCTATAATGTACCGAAATAAATGCAATACGCAAACACAATAGGAAGCTATAATGTATGCACAACCAAACTAAGCAAGGCTTAATTGATTCGAAAAAGAAGTAAAATCTGTTCGAGTTGGTTTGATTCACATGAAGGATCAGAATCCAATTCAATTGATTGATCTGAATTACAATCTAACAATCTAGCACAACGATGAAACAGAAAAACAAAAACGAAAGTTAATGACGAAGACAAAGACGAAATTTGTTGCTAATGTGAAAGACGAAGATGAAGTTCATTGAGAATGAAGAAAACGAAGACAAAAAGGAACATGATTGCTAATGAAGAAGACGAAGACGAAAGTCGAAGCTCGTAACAGAGAAAACATATAAAAATTGAATATATGGCGCGTGAATAAATTTATTTGGTTTGCACTTAATTAGTTGGTAAAATCACTTGTTCACCTAGAATTATTATTTCTCTTTTTCTAATTTTATATTTATTTTTCTCTTTAAGCATTTATTAAAAATATTAATTTTAAAATTTATTTTTTATTAACTGCATTTTTTTAGAATGTAAAAAAGCTTTAGATGTATATCCAACCAGTTGGCTCCACATGCGTAATTAAAAATAATTACTTTTAATATTAATTGCATGTGTTCAAAAGGATAAATGTGATAATTAAACTATTGCGTAAATATTTTATATGTTAATGTATTAAAATTTAACTAAAAAGTTATTATACTTATTAGATTAGATGTTATTTTTTCGCTTAAAATTTATTTATGTCCAATAAAATTTTATGAATATCATAAAAACTGTATATAACTAAAAAAGACATATATTTGAAAATGATAAAATAACAAGTGTCCTACGAGTAACTGTATTTAACTATTTATGTTCAAATTCTTTGTATTTTGTATTCTTTAAGGAATACAAATTAAATACAAAGAATTCGAATGGAAAATAGTAAAAATTAATTGTAATATATTAAGTCTTTTTTGCATTTAACGTAGTAGAAAACTCAATTTCTTGTTTTCTGTTACCCAATGTTATTCTGTTAGAACACTTTTAATTTTAGCTAAATCCATATATTAATAAATTTGATTAGTAAGTTTTTCTTGAAGACATTGGTAAAGTAATAAAAACAAGTTTTCGTTGAAAATTTAAGCTTTTAATATTTTCAGTATACGTTAAATATGTTAAACAATAATATATGAATTGATGTTTAGGGGTGGCAATGGGACAAGTCGAAACGGGTATTTAAGTATTTATACTCAAACTTAAATCTATGGGTATCTAATTTTTAGTCCCACACTTAAATATACGAATATATGCTGTCCCATATCCAAACTTACTAGTATTTATAACATAAGTAAACTAAATTAAATTACTCAATAAGACTATTTCTTATGTAATAAAATACTTCAGAAATATAATTAAATATAAATAATATATAATTATTCACAACATGATAATAATATAATAGTTTTAAATAAAAAAAATTAAATTTAGAATTTTTTTAAACTAAAATTACTAAAATAACAATTTAAATATTATTAAATATCTAAAAAACCAAACTAAATTATGTACATATGTATATAGAGTGGGGTGGGGCGATCGGTACCCATAGCCGCCCCATACCTACGCATTTACCCAAAAAACTCGCCCCACTCGAATTGGAGCAAGTTGAGATGAGGCAAAGTAGGTCAAATTGCCATCCCTATTATGTTTCGCTAAACATCTAGAAATGCTTCACAAATAAGTCTACGAATATATAAACATCTATCAACCTCTACGAATATATACCGACAGGATATAGTCATAATTTAAAATTATTATAATTAATTTAATATTTATAATTTTATATAATTAATATTTATAATTATATGTTTATTAAATATAATATTATGTATTTAATTTAATAATAATTTATAAATAAAAACAAATTTAAAATAAAAAATATAATAATAATTCTATTTGTACATTAAAATTAGCCACTAAAATCAGTCATCAGTATATAATACACATTGAAATATTTTTATGCACTAAAAATGAGTTAAACTACATATATATTTTGTATTTTAATATATATTATACATGGTGGCTGATTTTGGTGACTGATTTTGATGTACACCTAACATAATCCAAAATATAATTATCAAATTATAGCTATTAAACTTTTTTTTATCAACCTAACTTCTGTCAATATATACGTCAAACTTTATTCAATTTTCTCATTTAATTGTTTGGAAGATCGCAATAGAGTAGTCTTTTTTTCTAGGCATAGCTCTAATTTTCACGGGAGAAATAAACTTCAGAGAAATTAATTTTCAAAATCAACTAATTTGTTCCAAGACAATTCTGACCGTTGTAGTTCGAATAATATATGGAAGATCTTCTCTTCTTTTGATACCGTCTTTTTTATTTTTTATTTTTATTTTAGTTTAGGGGAAAATATCCAATATGTAATTTTTTTGAAGTGTTGCAGCATAGACCCTCCTCCTTATCTCTCCCTTTTCTTGCTTTCTTTTCTCATCTACCTTTTTACTTACTTTCTTTTTTTCTTATTCACCAATATCCACAACTCAAGCTTTTTATCATCTTCACTCCTTTACTCTACCACTTTCAAATCCGACCACCATCTCCTCCATCATCACTATCCTTTCTTCTGGCATCTTCTTTCCTTTTCCTTTTCTTTTGTTTTGTTTTTTTCTTCTATTTAGTTTTCTGTTATGGTAGATTCAAATATGAGATCTAAATCTCGATTTACAATAACCTCTTATGTGGTGCTGCTTTCCCCTTTTGTGGTGCTTTTAACACCTTTTATGGGTGATGTTGGTATGAAGATTTGGAAAGATCGTCATGGAGACATAATTTTAGTTAAAGCTTCAGTTTTGAGAAATTTTTCGTTTTCCAAAGAGAAGAAGATGTATCCATACGTATTGTAGCACGTCTATGTTCGTAAAGAGACAAAAGGGATCCAGATGTATCTCTATCTCTACCCGTTAAGATTTTTAGTAATCGAAGGTTGCGCCTCCTACCAGATCATAGTTCAACATATTGGATATGTATTTTCTTGTTTTCAATGTAATCTTGAGATTTCCTACTGTAAGTGTCGTTTGGCTTTATCTAATTAAAATTATGTTCACTTTAAAAAAAATAAAAATAAATTTATCCCGGTAAAATAAATTTTGTCGCTCATTATTAACTTTACTAGTTAACATGTTGACAAGGCACACAAAATCAGAAAGTGATGTTTTTGCCGTCTGCGGGTCCCAGAATTTGCAGGCAATTCCAACCCCTTTCTATAAGAGCGCATTTATATAGGCGTAAATTATTATTATTATTATTAGTCACAAAAAAATTATTATTATTATTGTTATTGTTATTATTATTATTATTAGAGAAAATTATGAGAGCTAACCTATTTAATAGTCAATGCATTTGAAAGCGATGACAAATGAGTTATGGATGATAACTCATATGTTCTGTGAGTGATTGCTTTTATTTTATTTGGATGATAATGTTTTTCAATTTCAGATAACAAAATTTTTTAATTTTGAATGATAATTTAATTATTAACTCCCTATGGGCTCCCTAATATTGGTTCCATAGCATTATTATTGTTATTGTTGTTGTTGTTGTTGTTGTGTTGTTGTCGTCGTCGTCGTCGTCGTTGTCGTCGTCGTCTTCTTCTTTTTCTTTGTCGGTGGCTAGAAAAGAGGAGATCTGTTTCGATTTGAGAGCAAGGATGGTCTCCTTCCATGGTGGGAGGTCACCGTAGCTCGGCTAGAGGAGGTAGCTGGCGGCTCTTCAAGGAACAACGGGGAAGTTTCTGCAAGGATACTCTAACACTCAAGTCAGAAGAGTATAGTATTCATTTGTGAGTTAAGTTAGAAAGGGGAAGAGAACATACCTAACTTAGCTTAAGCTAGGAATATTATTTATAGACGTTAGCTAATGGCTTGGATATTCAGTTTGTGAGTCTGCTAGAGTTTGTTGTTACTTTTCCGAAATATGAGGAAATTAATGCTTAACTTATAAGTTCAAATATATATGTCACCGTTTTTATTTAATCATGGTGGTGCTTATTTTGCACATGTTTAATCAAATATGGATTGGGTCGAGTTATAGTTTGATTTGTAGTTTTTTGGGTCCAAGATTAATGGGCCAGATACAGCCCCAAGCTTGACCTAGGAATTATTTTTTATAAACCAGGTTGAGCTTTAATTTTGTTATGCTGAGCTATAAGTTAGTTTTTGTGAGGGAAGTGGAGCCCCAAGCTCAATTGTTTTGGTAAAAATTAAATAGATTTAGTTTTGGAAATAAAATTTTAAAATTAAAAGTACGAGGGAGAATGAGTTTTGAAAGAAAAAAAAAAAGGTCTAAGTAAAGTGATACAGTTACCAATTTGATGTGACTCTGCATGAGGATCGTCAAAAAGTCTTTAATAGACAATTAGGGTGTGTTTGTAAATACTTCATTAAATCTGAACCGTTCTTGTGTATTGATATTTATATACAAAGAGATAGAGAAGAGAGTGTGAAACATCACACTTCGAACATCACAGTTTGAGTTCTTCATAAAAGAGATAGCTCTAACTCAAATAAGTTTGAGAATGAATTTCAAAGGTTAGTTTTGTTCTTTGTTGTTTTTCTCTTCCTCTCCATTGTCTAACTTTTGTGTGCTAGTTGTTTGAACAAGGTTTAGTTTTTTGTTAGGGTTTGTGTCCATTCAAGCTTGTTGATTGAGTTGCTGATATTTCGTGTAGGTTAGGTGATGGAGAAAGGAAAAGGGAAAGTAGTCATAGTTCCTGATTATCTGTTTTTGTGGGTTAGTGTTAAACTGTTAATGTCACACAGAAGTTGTCTTTGTTTACTGATGAGCACTCGGTAAAAATTCTAAGGAAGGGTTCCTAGGTGAGGGCGGGGGAGAATATAAAGATTGAGTTTCTTCTTCTTTGACTAGTGATAGGGTTTGTGAAAGACGAGAAGATGTGGCTTACTTTTACATATACAATGATGTAATGTTGGATTTGAGTATTAAGTTCCCTTTCACTGATTTTCAATGTAATATTTTGACATAGATGAACTGTGCTCCATCACAGCTGCATTCGAACTCTTGGGCCTTTATCAAGGCTTTTGAGATTTTGATGGAGTTTCTGAGGTGTCAACCCTCGTTTGGGTTTTTTTCTATGTTTCAAGCAAAAGGTGTTCGGAAAGGTACCTGAGTCCATCTGAACTGTCACTCTGGCCAGTCCGTGTTTTCATTGTATAAAACCTCGTACAGAGGCTTTAAAAATATGTTTGTGAAAGTGCGCTCTGTTCTGGAAGAGTTCCCATTTTATGTAGATGAATTTCTGTATACAAAAGTACGCTCTGTTTTATGAACCAAGTTAGATTCTATATGTAGAGGATATGAGTGAGTATGAGGAGTTAATATTAGAGTTTCTAACCTCAACTGAAGTAATGAAGGATGTGTTATCATCTGCTGAACTGATGAAATGGGATGATAATAGGCAATCTATGAAAAAGTATTTAAGTAATGATATTTGAATCTTAACTTAGTTTGTATGATTAGTTTTGTCAATAATTCTAAGTGGTCGTGTTTTGTAGGAGAGAAAGCCCCCAAATTGACCTCAGGCTCTATGAAGGCATTCTTCAGGCAGCGTGCCTCACGAAAGGAGGGCTTTGTGTATGAGGCTTGTAAGGACGTCTGTGGAGAGGTTACTAAAACCTCCCATTCTATTAGGAATATAAGCATGAAAAGAAGGAAAGCTGAGTGTGTGATAAATATCAATGATAAGACTAGAGAAGTTCCTGAGAAAGGAAAAGAGAAGATAATGGCTATAGATGAAGTTGAGAAAACTTTTAAGTCTCAACAGTCTTTACATGGTTATAAAGGGAATGAGGACTTAAGCTCGTTATAGTATGCATGAAGACTAGGCATTCACAGCTCTAGCAGATGATTATGGTCAACCTCCGATTGATGTAAAGTTGGTTGATAAAGTTGATGATCTTGTTGTGAGCTAATTCATGCAGGTGAAGTTGTTTAGTTTGTTGAATAATGTTCATTTTCTACGCTCCCGCACAGATTTATTTTACTCTCTCATTCTATAATTCTATCCTAAGTGTTCAAGTCTCTATCTTAAACATGCATTCACATTTTCAATTAATTATTTATGCCAAATAATTTATTTAATCAAAATTCGAATTTATATGTGTCAAATTCTAACTAAATTGAATAGGTAATCAACCTAAGTATTGGAAAAATATGGATGACACAAAAAACTGCAACTCAATGGACGATCCCCACCCTCCATAGTAGCAGTGACAGTAGCAATGATGAGTCTTTCTCTCTGAAATTTCAACAACATTAGAAAATTGAGCAAACACATAATGTATCAAAAATAGGGCATAAAAAACGAACGAAAAAGCTGCACAAATTGAAAAAACTAAATCAATTAAATCGAAGAGGAACTTACCACGAGCACAATGCTGGCGACGGAATTGCGAACGAAAATCTGAGGAGAGAAGGTGGTGGGGGCAATGGAGAGAGAATGGGAGATGAGAGAGAGAAGGGTTTGCATAATGGGGTTAGCTCTACCACTCGACCATTCGACAGTAGTGGCTAGTTTCCTTTAAAGTGACAGTCCATCTAAACTGGGACCAACGACGATCATAGGGATGCGTGATATTTCAACCCATGGCTGGACACTCTTTAATATTTCGCAGTCTTTCTCTGTCTCTTTGCTCTGCTCTCAAACAAACAATCGCAATCCCAACTCTTTTCTCAATCAAATGCAAAAACACTGTTTTCATTTCCTAGGGAGAACGACCCGAGTCCATACTCGGTATTTTTAATCGGTTTCACCCTGTGACACCTTTCTGTTGACGACCCCGTTATCACTCTCATAGCTGGTTTAGATTCCTCTACAACGAAATCCTGTTTCTTAACTTAAGGAACTCCGAATTGGCCACGAGAGCGGCTGCGGGTGCGCGCATCAAATGGCACCGTTTCCGGGGAAATGAAAATGTGTGCTTGTTTTTTGTTGATTGTAGATATGTGAATATTATGAATAGAATAGCCTTTAATTTTTCTTTGATAGTATAGTTTATTTTCAGCATTTAAAAACCGCAAATAATTGTTTCTTTTTAGGTGACATTAACAAATGGACTCTTCCCCAACATTAAAAAAACTTAATAAGGAGCCTTGTCAACAAGGGTACTTCTCTGATAGTAGCAATGACAGTTACTTCAGCTGTAAAGGGTCATTACCCGTATATCAACTTGATCAAGCTGAACCCCTTTATCAGCTGGTAAGACAACAGATGCTCGAAGCCTTGATCCAAGAGCGATTAGAGCTTCAGGACATCCAACGAAAGATGGATGATCAGTTAACAATGGTAACAAGGTTGGCAAATCAGGTGATCCAAAATAATTCCTCACAAGGTTTATCCTTCAAGGATACTTTGGATGTTGTCACCTTACGTTTCGGAACTCAACTCAAAGAACCTCCAAAGCCGGACCTAGTTGCCCAAGCTCCACTAAAAAGGGATACAACACCAAAGGGAAATAGTGAGGGGACGCTGCTGACCAAAGAGAAGTTATCACCAACAGCACAGAACCAACAGCTGAAAAGGTGGTTCATCTCCCTTACCCTACTGCCTCCAAAAGATCAAAAAAAGGGGAAGATTACGGACAAACAAATCATTGAATTACTCAGAAAAGTGGAAGTAACTCTTCCTCTCTTTGAAATCATTAAGCAAGTGCCCAAATATGCAAAGTTTCTAAAGGAAATTTGCACCCATAGAAACAAGATCGACGATCTAGGTATTGCTGAAGGAGAGAAAACCCTGTCCTCAATGCATGGCCTTCAGATCCTACCTTACAGGTCAGACGAATTGCTAAGGAAGTATGAGGATCCAGGGCCATATTTGGTCAAATGTGCTGTAGGGGGTGTAGTACTCAGGGATTGCATGTGTGATCTAGGAGCCTGTGTGAGCATTATGCCACTCTCCACATATGAAAAACTCCATCTAGACCCTCTGAAAGCATCCGACGCCAAGTTTGTTCTAGCAGACAAAAGTATCACATTTGTTAAGGGAAAGGCTGAGGACGAACTTTTGCAGATTGACAAGCTAGTATTTCCAGTGGACTTCTATGTTTTGGACATGCCTATAGACGACACCAGGAAGCAGACTTCAATCTTGCTAGGAAGACCATTTCTCAAAACAGCCAGATTCAAATTGGATGCATTCTCGGGCACATTCTCATTCTCTACTAAGGAAGACATAATCACCTTCAACATTCATGACCAGAAAAGAACATCGTTCCTCTAACATACATTACCGCAGTATGATATAATCGACGAACTTGTTGCAGAGGTCAATCAACCTGAAAATAAGGTCAATAAAAGCAAGGAAGAATGCACCGCACCATCAGTAGAAGGAGAATCAAACAAGAAAGAAGCTAGCCCAACTTTGAAACTCCTTCCACCACACCACAAATACGCTTTTCTGGGAGAAAGCTGTGAACTACCTGTAATTATATCAGGAGAAATCTCTGCCCATGAAGAGCAACAATCGTTGATGTGCTGAAACTGCATAAAGAAGCCATTGGTTGGAGCCTCGCTGATATCAAGGGCATTGATCCGCAAACTTGCACCCACCAAATCTACTTGGAGAGTGATGCAAGACCAGTAAAACAACCACAGTGAAGGTTAAACCCCACGATTCTAGATGTAGTAAAAAAGGAAGTAACCAAGCTTTTGGAAGCCAGCATCATATACCCTATTTCGGATAGTGAGTGGGTGAGCCCAGTCCAGGTGGTGCCAAAGAAGTCAGGTGTTACAGTGATAAAGACAGATGATGATCAATTGGCTTAAACCAGAGTCCAGAATCCATGGAGAGTCTGCATCGATTATCGGAGATTGAATCAAGCCACGAGGATAGATCATTATCTACTCCCATTCATCGATCAAATGCTTGACCGGTTAGCAGGTAAAACACATTATTGCTTTCTTGATGGTTATAGTGGTTATTTCCAAATCCACATAGATCCGGAAGACCAAGAGAAAACTACTTTCACTTGTCCATTTGACACTTTTGCCTGTAGATGAATGCCCTTTGGATTGTGCAACGCTCCTGCAATATTCCAAAGGTGCATGAGTAGCATTTTCTCCGATTTGATTGAAGAATGCATGGAGGTCTTCATGGATGACTTTAGTGTATATGGAACCTCATTTAGTGAATGCCTAAGCAGTTTAACTAAGGTACTAAAAAGATCCATTGATACAAACCTTGTCCTCAATTTTGAAAAATGTCATTTCATGGTTAAACAAGGCATCGTATTAGGGCATATTGTCTCTGAAACAGGCATAATTGTTGATCCCGCTAAAATTGATGTTATTTCTAGCCAACCTTACCCCGCCACGGTGTGGGAGATACATTCGTTCCTTGGTCATGCAGGATTTTATAGGAGATTCATCAAAGATTTCAGCAAGGTCGCATTACCACTTTCTAACTTGCTTCTTGAGGATGTGGAATTCAAATTTGATGAAAAGTGTGTTGAAGCATTCAACACCCTTAAGGCCACCCTAACAACTGTTCCCATAATAAGAGGACCTAATTGGAGTCTGCCGTTCGAGATCATGTGCGATGCTTTAAGTTATGCAGTGGGGGCCGCGTTATCCTAGTGCGACGGCAAGATACCCTATGTGATAGCCTATGCATCAAGAACTTTAGATCAAGTCAGTCAAATTACACTACCACCGAAAAAGAATTACTAGTCGTTGTCTTTTCTTTGGAAAAGTTCAGACCTTATCTGTTGGGTTCTAAAGTCGTAGTGTATTCTGATCATGCGGCCCTGAAACACCTGCTGAAGAAGAAAGAATTTAAACCCCAGATTAATAAGGTGAATCTTCCTCCTGCAAGAATTCGATCTTGATATCAAGGATAGGAGCAAATCTCATAATTTTGTAGTTGACCATGTGAGCCATCTTGAAAACATAGCTAAGAATCCACTACCCATTGACGATTTATTCCCTTTAGACGGATTGCACGCGCTTGTAAGAAAGACACCATGGTTTGCACACATTACCAAGTATTTGGTTGCCCACACTTTTCCTCCAGGATTCTCGAAACAACAAAGGGGCAAGTTGAAGAGTGATTCCAAATATTATATCTGGGACGACCCATACTTATGGAGACAAGGGGCCAATCAAATCATCAGGCGTTGCATCGCAGAGTCAGAATTTCAACCTATCTTGCATGCCTGCCATTCATCTGAAAGTGGTGGTCATTTCGACCCTCAGAGAATTGCAAGGAAAGTTTTAGAATGTGGGTTCTGGTGGCAAACCTTGTTTAAGGATGCATATCAATTTTATTAGACCTGCCATCTATGTCAGAAATTTGGAAACACATCCAAAAAAGATGAAATGCCTCAACAGCCTATGCTTTTTTGCGAAATTTTTGACGTTTGGGGCATAGATTTCATGGGACCATTTCCCAATTCTAATGGGTTTGTATATATTTTGTTAGCAGTCGATTATGTTTCTAAATGGGTAGAGGCTATTGCTATCCGAGCTGATGATGCTAACACTGTTGTTTCTTTTCTAAGAAATCATATCATCTACAGGTTTGGATCACCGAGGGCAATCGTAAGCGACCAAGGGACTCATTTCTGCAACAAGCGGCTGGAAGCACTGATGAAGAAATATGGGGTGATCCATAAAGTCTCCACAGCATATCATCCCCAAACTAATGGGCATGCAGAGGTATCCAATAGAGAAATAAAAAGGATCCTGAAAAAGGTGGTGAATCCGCATAGAAAGGATTGGAGTTCGAGGTTAGGCGACGCTCTGTAGGCCTATAGAACCGCTTATAAAACACCCATCGGTATGAGCCCATTCAGATTAGTATAAGAAAAGGCTTTTCATTTGTCAGTCGAGATCGTGTATAAAGCATATTGGGCAGTGAAAGAATGCAACATGGATATTCTCGAGGCAGGAAATGAAAGAAAGCTCCAAATCGAAGAATTAGAGTGTATCAGACTCAAAGCCTATGAGAACTCCAAGATATATAAGGAGCAGGCCAAGGCAATTCATGACAAGAAGCTGACCAAGAAAAATTTCAGAATCGGGGATAAAGTTCTGCTCTACAACTCCAGGCTACGATTCATGCCAGGAAAGTTGCGATCCAGATGGGAAGGGCCATATAAGATAAGAACTATATTTCCATACGGGACAATTAAATTAGAAAAAGAATCAAGTAGAGCTACTTTCAGAGTTAACGGGGTAATATCCTTCTGCCGTTAAACTCATTTATAACCTCTTTTTAAAATGATTCTGTCAAAAAAAAGGGGGGGGAGGGGGATGTGAATACGCACCTATGATATCCACATGCGTAAGCATTCCGCCCACATCAAATCATGCACCGCTTTACAGACTAGTGCGTACACATCAGAAGAGAGGTGCGTACGCACCCATGGCTCTGCGGCACACCACTCAGCGCACTCAACGCATATAAAAAAGGGATCCCAGCCCCCTTTTTCACTCACACTCTCTCATTTTCTCAAAATCTCTTCTCTCTCTAACAAACTCTAGCTTGAGTTTTTCTCTGATCTCCAAGAGATCAACTGCTTTTTGTCATTTATGCCCCAAATAAGTAAGTATTTTATTTTGTCTTTCTCTTATTAAATAATAAAATAGGTGGTCAGGATAGCACATAGAGAACCTAGTTAGCATAGATTTTATAGCATATTTAGAACATAGTTAGCTTATATCTTGTCAGATTATAGGATTAGAGGAGCCTCTCTGTATTGACTGATTTTGATTAACCATGCTTAGGGAATTTAGCACTTTGTCCTTAACTGAATGGATCTCTTTATATGCTATGATTTTCCTCTGTCTGTTATACATAGAATTATAATATGCTGATATTTGGTTGTTGATATAAAATAGCATATTTTCTGTCATCCTTTCTGTCATATTTTGCTCAAACTGAATATTCAATGTTGGTTTATATATTGCAGCGGTGAGGACAAAATATGTCGACGCTAACCCAAATATCGCCCCGAGGACTCGTAGGGGCAGAGCTGCAGCCCAAGCCGAGGCTGAAAGAGAAGCGTCCCCCTTTGATGAGCTTGTGTTCGACAGCCGCGAGCATTATGAGTGGTCTAAGAAGATGTTGAGCAGGGATATTTTGCATGAGAGGTGCATCAATTTCCAAGGCCAGCAAGATTTCATGGAAGAAAGGCTGAGGGAACTCAGGTGGTTGTTCATGTATAATGATCTGACACCAATCAATCTTACTCTGGTTCGGGAATTTTATTCTAACTTTTCTTCTACCAATTAGAAGACAGTGTTTTTGCCTGGCAAACAGATTCTTATCACTGAGGATGCGCTCAACGCTTTTCTGCCAGTCACTACACCACCTCCGTCCAAAGCGGGGGATGCTTATGAGAAAAATCTGGTGAGGAAAGATATAGGAGCACTCAACATGGAGCTTGTTCTTGCAATAATTGCTATGCCCGGAATGAGGTGAAACTCTTATAAACCTAAATCTGGGAGAGTCAATAATGCTATACTCACTCCACAGGCTTGGGGTTGGCAGAAGATGATTGTTAGCAATATACAGCCGCTCAAGCACCACACCACTTTCAGCATGAACATGGCATTAGTCATTTATACACTCATGGAAGGTGGACCAATCCACCTTGGTCGCATCATCAATAATTCCATGTATCATTCCACAACAGGTGCTAGCGATCAGCGGTTACCCTTTCCAGTCCTAATCTCGAGGATGGCACTTGCAAATGAGGTCCCCACATTTCCCAAGGATCGGTACATCGTCATTGAAGGTAAGGACAGGTTTTGCCCATTTGGTGATTGGCAGGGCGAGAAGAAGAAAGCTCGGAAGGGTGACATTCCGCAGCCACCTCCAACACCAATTCCACCTCCTATCAGTCAAACCCAGACTCAGCCCGCAAGCTCTTCTGCTACAGAGGAACCCCCTTCATCTTCATCTTGCACAAATCTCCTACAAAAGATTCTCAAGAAGCTCCACCAACGGAAGAAAGATCTGAGGAGCACCCACTACATGATTTGCACTGCAAACCCAGGTATCGAATTCTTAGATCTTATTCCTGTAACGTCTTCCGATTCCACTGATGATGACAATGCTTGAATCTTAGGCATGGAGGATCACGCCTATCTTAAGTGCGGGAGAAGGGGGGCTGTCAAGAAAAATCGTTTTGGGTCCATTCTATCTTCCTTTCTGAACAATTTGCTAACTTTATATTTTGGATATTTGCTTCTATGACTGACAATGGTTTGCTTGGATAATTATGTAGAACTCTTTAGTATTTAACTCTCTTTGCTATGCTATTAATTCTGCAAAATATTAGGATCTTAAACTGTTGCTTTCTCTTTCTTGGGGACCCCACCCATCTTTTTTTGAAAATTCTTTCAAATTAACTCTATACTTGCATGAAATTGTCCAATCATAGACTAGAAGCAAGAACACACAGACTAAGAGAGTTTTTGAGCCTAAAAAGTGTGGTTCCACAAACCACCATTTTCCTTCTTGTGTGTAAATTTCTCTCCTATGATTGCGATTTGTGATTTGCCAGATTCTTTATGTCCATTATTATATATATATTTGTTACTCATATGATTAAGGCCTTCTTTGTGTTTAGCTCACAGCCCAAATAGCCTGACCCTTTTTGTATTTATCCCTTGGAGCCAACTTTGAGCCTTGAAACCCTTTTGTTCTGAATTGAGCACATTACAAGCCTCAAAAGTGAAAAACCATGACTTTACCCTACTTGATCTCTGATTAATCTAGGATTTAGTGGTTATTTAATTTTTTAGAGAAGAAAAGAAAGGGTGTCAAGAAGATATTGAGTGGATAAGAGAGGGAAACTTCAAAGGGTATTTGGGATACATGTATGCATTAGAAAATCAAGATTGGGCAGTTGCACAAAAAAAAAAATGGCAAAGACGAGAAAAAAAATAGAAAAAAAGAGATGTAATAAAATCTCTCAAAAGAAAACTTTGCCATTTCGAAGTAGAAAATCTACACAAAAATAGAATAAGTGCATCTGCTGTTCAAAAGAAAAGTGAAAGTGCATATCAAGAAGAATTATGGGTCTAGGGATGAGAGTGAAGAATAAGAGGTTAGGTGCATTCTGGATTAATCAGAGCATTCAAGTTTTAGCTTACCTAACCAAATAAAACTTTTGAACCTTCACCTTGACCCCATTACAACCCTCGAAAGACCTTTTGATGTTGTACAAATATATACTCTAATGTTGATTGGCTAGATGAGTGGCAAGTCACAAAAAGCAAGATTGGATGGGAACCGAGAGCCTCTTAGCCCGAAACACTAGAGTGAATAGAGTAATACACGGCCGGGAAGGGTTCTTGCTCCTCGACTCTATGACTTGTGACCTCTCATGCAAATGTAAGCCAATCATCTTCTGAGCTTCAACGTTTTGTGGGGTTAGCATTTACCGTAATGCTCTTTGCCTGTCTCTTTTGCACAGTTTTTATCTCCTTCTATTTTCTGCAGTCTTATTCTTAGCATAGCACGGGTGTAGTCTCGCTATAATCTGATTTACTTAGGCATGAGGACATGCCAATGTTTAACTGTGGGGAGGTTGATAAACCCCATTTTGATGGGTAATTTCACGTTCTAAATTGATAAAATATCAGCCTCTCATCACTTAAATACTTGTGAAACAAGCAAGATCGTGAATAATCATTTCTTCTGATCTAAAGTGCAATTATCTGCTATTTTATCCAATTTATGCTATGAGTTCAACTGTTCCCTATTTCATTCGATGCCTTGATTCGTTTGTTCAAGTGTTTCAGGGTTTAACAGGCTAAGATTAGAAAGGAAGTGGCTAAAAATAGCGCGAGGAACGAGAAGATCACGAAGAAAAGCTTGGAGGTCAAATCCAGTGCCTATGCGTATATACCAAAGACTGATGTGCGTATGCATTGCCATGACTTGGGCGGCACGTTCAGGCTGGAACCGGACCCTATGCGTATGCATTTGAAGGTCCTATGCGTACCCACAAGTGGCCAGATTTGTGCCTATAAATAGAGGAGACCACACCTATTTTTTGAGAGCCCTCATACACCATTTCTCTCTTAGTTTAGTCTAGGGTTCCTTTAGTTTAGCCATACTAGCCAAATATTTTACTGCTTTTCTGTTTATTTTATGTACTGTTACTCTGTCCGTTTGACTTCTGATTTTGTTAATATTAGTGTCGTTATTCTGTCCATTTAATTTCTCATCATGTCTCTTTACTATTATGCTGCCCGTTTTTATTTAGCTATTATGATAACTGTTAGTAGCGAGTAGTGACCTTGTGTCCCGGCTGTGGGGTGAAATGTGCGAATGACCTTAGTCGTTGGTCCCTAAGGGCAACAGATGGGAGGAATGGGGTTAATCTCGAGGCTGTTAACGCTACGCCCCTGCCAATAACGGGAGGACCTTAATGATGCAAACTCATTGGGTGTGTACACAGCATGGTGATAGTTATTCGAGTTCGTTGTAAGACCTAGGTCCTACGTTATTATGTATGTCTAGGACTTTCGGATAGAGGTTAACTCTACCACTCGACCATTCAACAGTAGTGGCTAGTTTCCTTTAAAGTGACAGTCCATCTAAACTGGGACCGGCGACGATCATAGGGACGCACGATATTTCAACCTATGGCCGGGCGCTCTTTAATATTCTACAATCTTTCTCTGTCTCTTTGCTCTCTCTCAAACAAACAATTGCAACCCCAAGTTTTTTCTCAACCAAACGCAAAAACACTATTTTCATTTCCTAGGGAGATCGACCCGAGTCCATACTCGATATTTTTAACTGGTTGCACCCTGTGATACTTTTCTGTTGACGACCCCGTTGTCATTCTCATAGCTAGTTTGGATTCCTCTACAACGAAATCCTGTTTTTTAATTTAAAGAACTCCGAACTGGCCACAAGAGCAGCTGCGGGTGCGCGCGTCAGGCATCGTGTCGCTACTTGGCACAAAATTGGCGCCAAAATTACCGACGGCTCTTTGTTTTGTGAGCCTTGATTTCATCGACGGATGTGATGCTTTTATCGACGGCCTAACTGTCTGTACAACCCGTGTCGTCAAAGCTGTCGGTAGAAGTCGTCTATATAGGGGCAGCGTTGTATAATAGCGTTTGTTAATTATTACTTTGGCTTTCAGGTGATGGGCCTTCGAATGATATCGATGGATAGAACACAAGAGAGGATCCTTTCAAAGAAATTTGAAAAAAGGATTTCACTGAGTAACATGTTGAAGGAGAAAGAGGAATGTGTGTCAAACTTGGCTGCTGCTATGGAAGTAAAAGAAGATGAGAGTAATGGGCTGAGGCAACGCATTGAGAGCTTGGAGAATCAATGGGAGAATCAACTGTAGGAGTGTATAGTAGAAAAATCGAAATTTTATATAAAATAAAAACAGTAAAATAAAAATATAAAATATGGAATCATATCAAGATTTAAGTAAAAAAAAAAAACATTTAATTTATTATTAATTAAAAAAATTAAACTAAATTGGACAAAGTTAATACCAATTTCAATAAAAAAAAAATTATATATTTTTACAGACACATCTTAATAAGTTTTAACTTAGTTATTAATGTTCAAATTTGCCCATAAAATACCATACACGAGGCAATCTGATAAACAAATATCAGTGATACGTTAAAAAAAGGATAAATTTGTTTTTTGTCCAGTTTTAAAAATATTCATAATATTTAATTTGATTTAATTTTACCTTTAACGTTTTCGAATAGTTTCAAATCTATCATTACCGTCAAATTTTTTATAATCAAAATATAGTTAAAATTTCTTTTCCAATTTTACTCTTCTTTATATATATACCATTTGACAACACCAATGCATACAAAATGTGGAGATTTAATAAGCTTTTCTAGAGGTCATGATGGTAATATCGGCGTCGACGTGGAGGGGAGGAAAAGATGATAATAGTAGCAAGCATTAGTGGTAGGAAATGGGTTTGAAAAAAAAGTGATTTGAAAAGAGAAGAAACGATGATTTTATGACAATGATGATGAATATGAATAGTATTTTGATAATAAACTTGGAAAAATATTGTTAATCACAAATTGATCGTTAAATATTTGACAGTAGGATAAAATTGAAACTAATCGAAAACGTTAGAAAAAATTGAATCAAATTAAACGTTATGGATATTTTTAAAACTTTTCTCAAATTAAGTAAAAAAAATATAATTTATCAAAAAAAAAATTAACTGTATGTAAAAAAAAAAAAATTAAGTGAATAACTAACTTAACTTACATTACTATTTTGTCGTCATCCTCACAAAAAGTAATCCTCGTATATATAATTTTCCATGGTCCCCAACTCCCCATCTTGGAATGTAATCAAAGATTTGTATAACCATATATACCCACATACCTCTGTTCTATACTTATTTATATTCTTCAGTACCAAAAGTTCCATTCTAAAAATTTTCAGCTACATGCTTATAGTTAGGAAAATTATGTGGTCCTAGCTATTAGGGGCTGTGTAAAATTGCCAAATTTCTCTTTTTCTTTTAAATTAAATTATATTATCAAACAAAAAAGATAAATAATTAAAATCATATACATAACATATGATTGTTTTTTCCCTTTTTTAAATATAAGAAGTATTGGGACAAAGCTAGCTAGGCCGCTGGAAAGTAGTTGCTTTAATTTGAACACATGAATGTGATGAGTGGACATGTCACGTATTATAAGTCCCTTTTGGAGCAGACAATGACTAAGGTCTATAAAGTAAGGGAATTGAAGACACCTCAAGATATTGTTTACATTCGAAAATGAACAAAACATGCATAAACATGTAGCCCTAGCGGCTAATAACTCAGATAGCAACTACTCTCTTCTTATAGCTAGGCCTAATTTATTGTGTTCTAATTATTTGTCAATACCAAAAAAAAAAAATTAGTGTTCTTATTTGTTATTATTACTTATATATCATTGTCTTATAGGTTCTTCCGTCTGTGTTTTTCAGGTGTGGTTGTAGACTTTTAGGATCCAATGTTATTATTATTATTTGTGGTGACAAGATCCAATGATTTAATTTGTGTACTGTGTACACTATTAACGAAATTTTAAACGGATATTAAATTATATATTTATATAAGAAAAATTATTTTACTTGCAACAATTTTTGTTGAATTTTATAAACTTTATATGAAAGGACAAATAATCAACTTGGGTTGGTTGAATAATTAACTCACTACTCCTCTTAAATAGGAAAAAAAAAATAATTCATGAATAAAAGTTAAGGAAGAAAAAAAATTCTCAAACAACCTTTGATAATCGCCCACAAAAAAGCTTTCTTTTTTACTATTATTTTTTTATTTCGTGAAATTTTTTATTTTTATTTTATTATATTATGAGGGATCGAAAATGTTTCTTTATTAAAGGTCTCGTAGTGTGTTGAAAAAATTTAACTATCAAATTAATTATTGGATATTTGTATATATTTTATAATGTTTCACATGTATTTTTCAGCAAAAGATGAGTTATACTAGAAAAATCTAACCTTCTAAAACTGAATAATCATTAATAAAATTTATGGCCATAGAATAATGCAATTAGTTGTATATTTTTATGAACATCCAAAATATATACATAATTGAAGGAGCAAAGAAAATTTTAAAATAAAGGAATAAAAAAATATATATCTGAAGTGTAGTATTAAAATGTGTATAATTTAATCATGGGCTATTAGTAAGGCGTACACATTAGCAAATTCTTACACGTCAAAGGGTGTTGTCACTTTCGTTAATAATATAATTGTGTACATTAATATATACGATTTTTGTCAAAGCTTCAATTATCTTATATTTCTTTGTTAAGATACCCCACTTTTTAGTCCACAATTCAGAAAATGGAACATCCTCTTATCACAATTACAAGTAAGCAATCCACAATTGAAAATAAAATTCGTATGACTTTCCATTCAACGCGTTCACATATAATTATAAATGGATTTAAAGGGCACATGGTTATCAACTATGTTGGAATCTTAGTAGCATCTTCCATTCCTAAAGTGAAGTTATATAGAAAGTGTTCTACTGAAAAATATTCGAACCAGCGAAAAAAGAAAAAAAAAATAGGTTGAGGAATATAATCCACGAGGTTTTATATACATAACACACTTGGTTTTTATAGCAATAATTGTTAACTGTCTGAAAATGTTTTATTATTATTATTACTACTTAGAAAGCAAAATCTTTTAAACAATATTGTTACATAAATAATAATATTAAGAGATTTATATAATTATATTATCTAATCAAACGTATGCATTTTTAAACTTAGATTTTGTTTATTTTTGTTCTTATAACAAACCAATTAAAAGATTGTGGCAAACTTTTCACCACTTTTGGTGGATAAAAATTAAATTAAATTCTTCCTTTTAAAATAATATTTTTAGGACCCAATGACTAAATAGTTTTTCTATTGTCACCAAAAAAAATTAGTTTTTCTATTTAGGGAATGATTATCTTATTTCCATTTTGAGCATATATAGATCGGAAACCTTATGTTATACACATATATATCCTATTGATGTGTGAACGCAGTTTCTAGTTTATGTACAGCTATTATTATTTTATATATAAATAAGTACCTATTTGATGCATATAGTTTTCAAGAATTCGTCATCAAGCATATGATGATATATAGTACTAATAATAATAAATAAAGTGCTATTAATTATAAGAATTCAAATTTATAATATATTTAACTCAAGTTAGCCAGAGCTTATTATTGCTTATTTTGTGCATTGAAGTCAATCTTTGAAATAAAATAATGTCACAGCTCACATGACCATTATTCTTTCTTTTACAAAAAGAAATAGACAGGAGTAATATTTATTTAGTATTATTCAAAGAAGAAAAATAATTGAAAAATTCATAGAGAAAATATATATTTAAAAAGAAGGGTATATTATTATTATTATTATTGATGATAAGATGGTTCAGAATTTGAGGGGAAATGAATCGTTCTGAAACACGGTGTGGTGCCGCGTTTCAACTGTTTTATTTTCTAAGCACTCACATAACGGTTACACCGCCACCACTATATATTATTTTATTAAATAAAATTAATTAATAATATATTTTTTAATTATTTTTAAAATCTTTAAATAAATAAATTTTAAATATTTTATCTTTTTTCTATTTTCAAAAAAATATGTATATAATTTTTTTATTTAAATATTAAAAAATAAGTAAAACTGTAAATTAATATTTCTAATAATTACTCATGCTAAAAAAAACTGAAGATCCAAATTCCATCAGAAATTTTTTAAATAGAGCACATTACTATAAAATATAAAAAAATTCCCCCGGGTTTGATTATACTATGGGAAATTCTACTTGTACAGTTGGAGCTTCATTTTAATTATTTTTGTTTCTTGTGGTTTTAATTTAACAGAAATTTCTGTTGCAGAAAAAAAGAACGAGGAAATCATTATTCTATATATGAAGACAAATTTTCATACCTAATATTTTAATTAATTTTATGAGAGAACAGGTCAGCATAGTTGACAACCAATCACATCACTTATACAGATAACAAATACCCTACTATACAAATATGAATATTATATCAATTTCTTAGTTCAATCAATTTAATCTTAATTTTTTAAATATAATAATAAGCATATGATGGGAGAATTTATTTACCCTTTTATGAAAAAAAATCCTTGCAAAGAAAAATACTATTTTTTGTAAAAAGTTAAGCACACTATCTGAATAGGTGTCAATACATGCAATATCTTATTGGAAGATTATCTGGTATGCTGCAAAAAGTGCGGCATATCGTATTCCACCGCTTTTTAGTTGTCGATCTTAATTATATATTAGTTTTATAATTAAAATCAATCAAGATCAATGGCTAACAAGTGGTGGAATACAGTATGCCACATTTTTTGTCGCACTTTTTGCCGCATACTGAATAATCTTCCTATCTTATTTTAGTGGGGTTTGTTTTCTGGTATATATACATCCGAGGTCAGATATTGAATTCTAATTTATAGGATTAAGTTAATGGATTATTTCATGATGTTGCAATGTTTATTTTGCATTATCTAATTATCTAAATAAGTTTTAAAGTTGGACCAGTTAAAATAGACATGTACAAGATCATTTAGCATGTAATTTTTCATATTTTCGTCCAAATTTGGTGGTTGATTTGTGAAACTAATGTGATAAAAGATGTGATAATTTTATAATTAATATATGTACGGACCAATTCGTTAAAGTAATAAGAAAAATAGTATTCAGATGTGCATATAAAGTTTATTAGATGTGATTTTCTGAGGAAAATATATATATAGCTTAAGTGGAAATTTATTATTTAATAATCTATTTATAGTCAATACATACAGTTAATTATAATAATCATATTCGCAATTTCAAATTATACTACATATATAATGATAATCTCATTTATTAATATAAATTAGTTTATTTTTTCGTATCTTACATTGAAGATTAAATTTAATTTAAATTATAAAAATTATTTAATACTATTATAAATTATATATAAAATTATTAAAGTAGTGTATAATTTATGAGTAAAGATAATAATACAATTTAATAAAATTTAATACAATTCAAATATAATTTACTATAATCTAACATACACGTTAAATATCACACCATAAAAGAAAACAAAAAAAATAATTTTAAATATAATAAAATAACATATTTTTTAATAAATTCATGTTTGATGAAAATTTAGCGAGTTTTCGACATATCCCATTATATCTCTGTCTCGTCTTCATTATTTCTGTCCACATTGAACTAATTGTTTTTAAAGTACCTTTTATGAACATTATATCGTATAATACTATTTTCATAAAATGAAAAACAAATAAATTAATCATACAAAAAATATGTCAATAGATTACGTATAGTGCTGTCAAAATGGGTCGAATCTATTAGTCCTTCCAAGCCGTCTTAAAAGGTAGATTTTTTCTCCAAAAATTAGGTCCATAAAAAACATGGATTAAACGACTGAACCCAATTAGTGCAAAAAAACGGTGGGTTAAACGGGATATCCAACAAGCTAAATGTGCTTGCTCATTTATTTTTAATTTTTTTAAAAAATTCAAGACTTCTTACCCAACCCAAAAATTCCCTTTATAAAAAAATGTTTTCTCAAAAGTTTTATTAAAAAATGTCTTTTTGTCTAAATTTTTTTTTGCAGTCTAAAATTATACTTTAATTTTTTTTAAAAAATCAATAAATAAATAAACAGTTCCTTTAACCCTCAGGCTGGCCATATAACCAATCCGGCTGAAAAATTGTCATCCATTAATAAAGCGGCTTAAGCGGGCGGGATTAAATTAAATGAGTCGAGTTTGTCCGTTTAATAGCCCTAAAAGTACTTTAAATTAAATAATTGCGCGAAATATTATTCTTATTATTAGCATATTTCCGTACAATATCTAGTTAATAAAAATATAAATAGTTTAAATATCCACACATAATAAAATAAAATAAAATAATTTTCAATATAGAAAAACATAATTCTTATTAAATTTACGTTTGTGGAAATTTAGCAAGTTTTCATAGGACATAACATATACCATCATACATGTGTCATGTCTTCATTTATTCTCGTCTTCATTGAACTACTTGATTTTAAAGTACTTTTGTGCGTAACACATTATATTGTATAATATTTTTTCATATAATAAAAAAATCAAGTGAATTGATTGTGCAAAAATGGGTATATAGATTATGTATAGGGTCGTCGAAATGATCCGAACTTGTTGGGCCTGCCCAAATCATCTTAAAAGGGCAGATTTTTCTCAAAAAAATTAGACCAGTTAAAAATGCGAGTCAACAGTGAGTCCGATTAATGCGAAAATAATGGCAGGTTAAGCGATACATCCCACGGACTAAATATGTTGGTTCGTTTATTTATGTATTAATCTTTTAAAAAATTCATCACTTCCTTCGTATATTTTCTCCGATCTGACTGGAGAAATCTATTTATAAAATTTGTTTTCTCAAGGTTTTTGCTGAAAAAGAAATGCCTTTTTGGAGTCTAAAATTGTAATTTTTTTTCAAAAATAATAACTAAATAAAAAACTACTTTAATCGGTCAGACTGGCTATCTAAATGATCCATTCTGAAAAATTGTAGTCCATGAATAGAGGAGGCTTATGCGGGCGAGACTAGATTAAATGGGTTGAGCTGGTCCGTTTAACATCCTTAAATGTATTTTAAATTAAATAATTACGTGAGATATTGCTATTATTATTAATAGTAAATTCTCGTATAATATCTAATTAATAAAAAGTATATTAATAATTTAATTGAAATATGATACTATTAGAATCAAATGTTTTAAGATTTGATATTAATAAATGACATTGGTTTATTATTTAATTTAATCAATTGATTTTACAGTATTTATGTTAATTCATTAATTGATTTGATTTAAAGATTTAAGAAGAATAAATTAGAAAATACTTTGAGGAGCGTGCCATGTCAGCGCTCCATCATTAAATACATAAATTCGATTTTAATAATATATAATAAATATATAGATAATAGATATAATAGATAGATGTTGATTGAAATAACATTACAAGAATTTATCGGGATTCCTTTGAATTTTTCCCACGCGGCAGCAAAGAGATGAAGTTCTCACTCTTAAGAATATGCTAATTGGGTGGGATGCCCAGATAGAGCAGAGTTTGCAGCGGTAGATGGCAGCCTTATACGACCCCTATGTCCGGGGAGCAGAAATGCGAGCGGTTCAAGTCCTTCAACTGAAACATCATTGCCTCCTCGTCCACCACCACAGCAACCAGATCATCCTCCGATAGACGATGACGATGTCTACGAGGATGCATAGGCTAGGATTTTTCGCTTTCTTTCACTTAGGAACACTTTCATTTCTTTATTTATGGACACTATTGTTAGACATTTGCATGTTTCATGTGTTTAAATAATGTTTAATTCGTTTGTTTTTTGAAGTCTTTGAATTTTTTGTTCTTTGTCAAATGAAACCATTTTTAATTTTATTTACTAAACTAATTATTAGGTAAAATTACTGCGGAAGCGAATAATAAATAAAATTTTATTTATTCTGTTCTACTTCATTTCTATCGGAATTTGTGACGGACTAGTTTTAACTTATATTTTAATACACACACATATATATATACACTGCTAGGTGTACACATAACCAAGCAAATCTTCCCACACTCTCACTCACACGTGTAAAATACACGCTCTCACAATCCCAACTCACTCTCCCACTACTCAACACACGCACCACAACTCTTCTTCTTCTTCTTCTTCTTCTTCTTCTTCTTCACCAACTCCGCCTTCACCCCCCATCTCCGCTTCTGCCTCCACTTCCTACTCCGCCTCCACTCCACCTTCAGTTCCTACTCCGCCTCTGTCTAATCCTCTCCCTCTTCCTCTTATTATTATTATTATTATTATTATTATTATTATTATTATTATTATTATTTGTGTACATTATTGCTTTTTATTTCGGTGCAGTATAGCTTTATTTTTGTGTATATTATTGTTTTTTATTTCGGTGCAGTTTTGAGTTTTACATGATTTTCTTAGTTTTGAGTTTTGCAACAACAGCAGCAGCAGCAACAACAGCAACAACAACAATATAAAACAAAGAAAAAGATAAAGAAGAAGAACAATAACAACAATAATGATAGCAATGTAAAACAGATAAGAAGAAGAAGATGCAGATGTAGGCATGGCAGAAGAAATGAAAGAATAAAAAGAAGAAGATGGAGTACATTTGAGTAGTAACTTTCAATATTGTAATTCCTTAAGGAGGAGGAGGAAGAGGATGAGAAAGAAGGAAGAAATGAAAGAAAAAGAAGAAGAAAAAGATGATGATTTTATTTCAGTGCACTTTTGCCTTTTATTTCGGTGCACTTTTATCTTTTATTTCGATGCAGTTTACAGCAGCAACAACAACAATAACGACAACAACAGCAATAACGACAACGACAACAACAACAACAGCAACAACAACAATAAAGACAAAGAAGAAGAAGATAGAGGAGATTAGAAAGAAGACGACGACGACGAATGAGAAGGAAAAGAAGACGTTCGTGAACAGTGCGTGTATCACGCTCTTTTTTGTTGAGAATGATGTTGTTGCAAGTTTATTTGATTAACCACTTGGTTGATAAAAATACTTGTTCAAATAGCATTACTGAAAAAGATATAAGAAAAAATTGTTTATTAACACCTGCTAAAAAATTAAGTCAAGGATAAAATTAAAAATTATTTCAAACTTTAATGATAAAACTAAAGAAAATTAAAAGTTATTAGGAGCATTTTTAAAAGTTTTTGAAAATATTTGGAAAAAGTATACTTTATCCAATTATATAAATTATTTACTGTCAATAATGGGGAGAAAAAGGAATAGGAACATATATTTTCAAGGAAACAGAAAAGCTTAATTTGATACTGTTCTGAAAACAGTAATAATATGTTTCAATGATTGTTTAAAAACCACAATATTATAATATAGATGAGGAAGTGGATTTCACCAAATATATGTTCTTTAAAAACCACAATATTATAATATGTTTCAACAAGTTGCTATGTGTATTCATGCCTTTTTCATACTACTATTGCATGCTACAATGAAAGTTAAACAAATTATATTCAAGCATATCTTCGACAAAAGTGACTTACTTTAGTCATAATCACACTCAAAAGTGATTTATCTGACAAAAAAATATTGAAAAGAAAAATAAAGTTGAACGAATAAAACATGAAAGAAAACAAAAATGAAAATGAGTAGCATAAGCACGAAGTCATACCGCACAAATGCACGAACTTCCAATTGGGGGATTTGATCCAAAATAAACAAAAATCAAAAGCGGCTTCCACATTTGCTTTAAATTTTAGGAGTTGTGTTACACATGTACTCAACCATTGTTCTATTATCTAGTTTATTCAATCTTTATCCGTTTCCATGGTTAAATAGGGTATAAACTTCATATTGATTGGATTGAAAGTTCTATCTTTTCATACTAGCAATTTAACAGGTACTATATCGTACATATTTAGTCGTTATAAAATTTGATAATAGAGTAAAATATATTTTTTATCTCTAAAATTTATTAAAAATTTTAAAAATATTTTTAAGTTTATTTTATTTCAATTTTGTTTTAAAAGTTTTTGAGTTGCATTAAATATATTTCTGGTAGTTAAAATTTTAAAATTTTTATGATCAATCCAACAATAATAACATAACTTTGTTTTTAACTTGCTTGCATTAAAGTTGTTTTTTTGAAATTGTTATTAAATTGTTTTTGAATTTTTTAAAAAATTAATTGCCAACGGTATATTTGATGCAAATCGAAAACTTTTAAAACAAAATTGAAACAAAATGAACTTTAAAGTATTTTTGAAACTTTTGGCAAATTTCAAGGACAAAAAATATAGTTAAGATATGATTTCGATTTGTCTACTGATTTTAGATGAGTGTGTTCAACAAATTAAAATATTTTAAAAGAAGTTTTTTCTCATTTCACTATTGCAAGTAGAATAGATTATCATATTTGGTAAAAAGAATTTACCAAGGTAAAAATAATGTGTACATTTTGCACATTTTAAGGAATCAAGTACTTAGTAAAGGAATAAATGATTTCCAACTACTCTTTGTCAAGCTCACATAATTAAATACAAGGAACCTGAAGAAGGATAAGAAGTTTGAACTAAAACGTATTGTTGCTCATTCGTTTTCAAGTGCTCATTTAGGTTCTTTTATTTCCTTCATTTCTAATTTCATTGTTTATTTATCATTTATTTAGTAATTAATAATATGATTTTATTTGGTTTTATAATTTATTTAAATGATTAATGTTCAATTAATCCCTGAAAAGTAACTCAATATTCAAATTGATCAATAAAATATTTTATTAGTCATAATAGTTCTTAAAAAACATACAGTAAATCAAATTGATCATACCATCAATTAGAAGAAATAATTTTTTTTTTCAATGAAAAAATTTTGAAAAATGAAAAGTTGAAGATGTAGCTAAAAGAAAGAAGGAATTTCTCCTTTGTTCCGTTAAACCAAAAATACATATATTTTCTCGAATCATATTAATTGACTTTAAAAAGTATGGTCCCAAACTTCCAACCATGGTTTCAAACCAAAATCAGATACATTTTTTATTTTTTATCTTGGATTTAAGATTCAATACGAAACTTTTTATAACCGGAGAGGAGAGAATATCAAATAGTTCATCGGCCAATATCAGATATATAATCCTATCCAATAAAAAGTTGAGTAAGTGATAGGAAGTCGTACTCATAAATTTAATTATATTCCTAATATTTAAAAAGGTGACGAATTTAAATATGAATGTTATTTTTTAAAAATATTAAAAATATAAAAGATATAAATATTTTTTTATTTAGAAATTAGGTAGATAATTAAGCTTATGAATTATGACTCTAAATTATTTTTTAAAAAAATTTAAATAAATTGCGTAATTCACTCGCAATATTTTAAAAAAAAAAAAACAGAAAATATACTTTAAAAAAATTGCAGGTGAAGTCTGATTGATTTGGTTCATAGAGTAGGCTGAGTAGTTTCTTTGTAATATTGAAGGAGGAAGTGATTCGGCTTATGTATACAGTGTACCAAGAAGATTATTAAGTACACGAAACGGAACTCTAGCTTTTGATTCGTAGCAAAAATGATGCTTCTTCTATTGTTTAGTGTTCTGATTTCCTTGTTTCGAATAAATACTAATTTGATGTTAACGAAAACATAAGAAAACCCATACTCTTGTTTCTTATTAGTTTCTCATTTGTCAATAATCCGATTATTTTAATTATCTAATAACTTATTACTAGTACCTAATGACCATTTAAAATTCTCATTCATTACTGTTATGCCAAAAACCAATAGTTACTTGATTAAGAGTTGTTATTATTATAATTATTATTATTATTATTATTATTATTATTATTATTATTATTATTATTTGAGTTGTTAATTAGGTTTATAATATCAACCAAAATTGGCTACTATCGAAAATACACATTAAAATATAAAATACATCTTAAAATAAGTTAAATTATAGAAATATTTATATACAAATATATAATGACTGATTTTGATATACAAATATAATTTTTATTATAATATTATATAGGGTAAAATTTAGTTTTTGTTTTTAATATTTAAGTGAAGTTTTAAATACAGTCCTAACATTTAATTTATATTAATTTTGTTCTTAATGTTTAATTTGTGTTGTTTTTTTCCTTAACACTTAACGAGGGTGGAGAGAGATGACAATAATGACGATAATATATATAGATGGGTAAAATTGGAAGATAAAAATAAAAAGTTGACCATTCATTCACCTTCAAAAAATTAAGAATAATGGAAATATTGAAACTAAAAAACTTTAAGGGTAAAATTGATAGAAATTAAATAATAAGTGTATCTTTGAAATTTTTTGAAAACATTAAGACAAAAAAAAACTATATATATATACCTCTTCTTAACAAATAAATTTTGGAGAAGTGGTATCATAATATGATATCATTTTTTATGATTTATAGGTCTAAATTTCAATAATTTTTTACCTTAAAAAAAATTTAGTATAAGACAATATAAAATAATAATTCTAAGTATATATCTATTTGGTATCACCAAATAATACCAAGTCATTTATTATATGTTAAATAGAAGATCATTTCAATGTCAAATAGAAGCTCACTTCTATGCTATTTTTTTGTCTTATTTGATATTGACATGATTTACTATTTGACATAGAAATAAATAATTTGGTTGGTCAAGATAAGTATATATCTAGCATTATCAAATAAAAAATTCACCTTCTTGGTGTGGAAATTGACTTTGACTCATAAGATGTTTTTCGACTCAAGATAGAAAAAGAGTCGGGTATGATATGGTGGAGCTTCGCCTGTTTCAGTAAAATATGATTCTCTACTGTATAAGTGGAAAAAATATGTTGATCTTAAAAATGTCCCTTATGAAGAAGTTGAAGATGACATGGTCGAAAGAGTATGATGATCATGGAGAAGTCCCTTCTGAGAGCATAATATGGTGACTCGATTCAAATGATTTAAAATCAAAGTGATGTTGAAGTCGAAATATCTTTTGTGCATAAGGATGACTTGGTTCGACACTTAGAAAAAATCCATGAATAATGTCAAAAGTGGGAGAATGGAAGTCAAGAAAACATACATTAAAAATGTGCTTAATTGGTATCTGATTCAGAATAAGTAACTATCACAGATGTGAGATAAATTACTTTAGTCCAATGAGAAGCAAGACATGGATTTATTTACCTGAAGATCAAGCTGGAGTTAAAAGGTGAAATAATTGTACAACAAGCCAATAAGACTAAGAATATGTAGTAATAACTAAATGAAACTATGAGGCCAGAATCAACACTATACTTCTACCTTATTAATAGGGATGTGCGTGGTGTAATTATTGGTTAAACTGAACTAAAATTGAACCAAATTATTTTAAATGGTTTGAAAACTAAATCAAATTGTTTTTTCAAACAGCAAACTGATTTAAAACTAATTTATAATATAGTGCATCAGTTTAAATTAGTTTAAACTGATTTTTAAGCTTAAACTAATTTTTCATATATAAAACTAATTTTATCATATAAAATTAATTTTTATCATGTAAAAAATTATTTTTTCTCCTCGTCCTCTTTCTCTTTCTCTTTCCCTTCCTCTTTATTTTCTTCCAATTTTTAAAATCTTGGAGTTTGATTGTTTAAGAAAAAAAAATTTACAAATTAAATGGAAGTTGAAATTGAAAAATGAGTTGAATATTAAAATTTTAACTTATTGGATTGAAAATTTTTTTTATTAGGCATTGTATATTTTTATAATTGTGATTCTTATGTATTATATTTATTATTATTATCTTTTTTATAATATGATTTATTGATATGGAGTAAATTAAAAAAAACATAAATAATAATAGTGAAAAATTATAGCATATTAAAAGAAAATAAAATAAAAAATATATTGAAAAAATAAACATTCTTGAAAAGGTAATCTTATAATTTAATGTCATGTCCTTTATAGTAATTATCTTTCAATTTTTGCATAAGGTTATCAAACATAAATCATGTTGGCACAAACTCGCTTCTATCCAAAATTAATTCTGTAAAATACAATTTATTCAAAATTCAGTTTGACAAACCTCAATCCAAACATATACTATAACATTAAAATAGTAACATTAAATCTGCATTTAATGAATTATTCAAATGATATATTTTAATTGATATTCTTTCAAAGTGATACGGTATCTATTTATTGAATCCATTATTTGAATTATGGTACTACACAAGTTATATTTTTCATCAAAAAAGGAAAAAAAAATAGTCACTTTTTGATAATGGTAGTAATAAATCATTTAAATTGAGAATCAGTTTTTTTGGTTTTAAACCAAACTGAACTATAAAAAAACTGGTTTTAAATGAATGAGTTTTTATAAAAAACTTAGTTTCACTTTGGTTATTTTACTTGAAAAATTAATTTTTTTCAAACAGTTTCAGTTCAGTTTAGTGTAATCAGCTTTTTTCTCACTCCTAATTATTACCATAAAATTTTAAAAAAATTTACAGTCTCATCGGTGCACGAAAGCCAATGGAGTATGTGTGTAGTTTGTGAGTTCAAAAAGTGTTTTTTTTTTTTTTTTGTCATTTCAATTTAATATTTTCCATTTCAATCATTTCAATTTCAATCAAGTTATTTCTTTTGTAGTTCAATTCAATTTTTGTAATATTTTTTTAAGTACATTATCATTTCTTTGATTTTCTTTGGTCTTTATCTTTATTTAATGCGAGTATTCTTCATTTCTTTTTGTCTAAATTTATTCTTTAAGTCTTACTATCAGCGGAAGTTCATTTTCTGTCTTACTTATATTTTCTTAAATCTTGTAATCATTTTTTGATTATAATATTTTTTTATTATCAATAAAGCATTTACTTTTCTACATCTGAGTTCTTAAGATTGCTTTAGTAAAAAAACTTGGTTCGAAGTCATACTTTTTTCTTAGAAGAGTCACAGCTCACTTGCCGATCATGAAATTGTGGTGCAAACTTGGTCGACGTTTCTTGTTGAAGTCAAACAAAAAACCAAGCGTAACAAACGCAAACTTAAAAGATTAAAAAAGACAAATGTGTTAGGACGTATTAGAAATAAAATTATTCATCTATTTTTTCTAATAAATGACAAAAATATAATTATAAATCTTTATCAAGGGCAAGATGCGAGAAAGATGAGTACTCGTATGAAGATATTTTTATACAAAGAACATAAATTAAAAATTATTAAATGATATAATAAGCTTAATTAAATTATTTAAGATGATGTATGTAAATATTTTAGTTGTTATTTTTACTCGAGTGACTTTAAAAATCCAAAAGTGATTGAAGAGTTTTGTCCTTTTACCATGTTTTGTGTCCCAAGTCCCAAGTTTTACTCCGGCATCATAGTTTTTTCTTGAGTCTTGACAACTTCAATATTTTTCTTCCTTTTCACCGTTTTCTATTCTGTATCTTTTGTTTAGATTTTTGCAATTACCTTTTTGGAGCCATTGCATGTGTTTTTGTCTTTTTTCCTCAGAACTAGTGTTTCACTGTTTTTGGTGAAAATCAGTGTGCATTTCTTTTTTTTTTTTTACGGCATTTCTATTTAATTGGCCTACATATGACAAAGAATATATATATATATATATATAAAATAAATGTCTAAAATAATCTCTGATATCTTCGGCATACTTCTAAATGGCCTTGACTTTGGAAAATTAGCCATTGATTTTCAAATTGTAAATATTTTTAATTTTTAATTCAACTACCATTAATATAATACTGATATAAAATATTAAAATATTATCTTAAAATTTAATTTTTAGAACAAAAAATTAAATCTAACCTCCAACCTTTTTGTTTAAGTGTAACTAACATGTTTATTGATTTTAACTAATCTCAAATATATTATTATTACTCAAATTTAATGTATTAAAATATAAGTAATTATCCAAATCAATTACTGAAATTTTTAAAATTGAATACTTTAGTTTTTCAAATTTCAAAATATCCAAAACAATCTTTAAGAAATATTTATATGGTTGGACAATACAATTTCTGTTTTAATAAATATACACAATAAAATAGTAATTTTTATATTTTTAAAGAACTGTTTTGGACTTATAAATACGTTAATGCTTAAGTCACCAAAGAAAAAGAAAATACGTTAATGCTTATTTATACAACATTTTTTTTAATTTATTTATACACCATTAATAAATAAAAAGAGTGTGATAAACCATAAATGGGCCGTACCTTCACAGTGCATATGTGTGAATACGGATGTACCATGCCGTATACATTCCGTTGTTAACGTCCAGACATTCATAAAACCACAAATAGAAAAATCCAAAACTTTACACAAGAAAATAATTCATATAACCCCATAAGATAAAACTCCTATAACACGTGAACTTTTTAGTTTTTAGTATATAATTAGTATTTGATATTTTTGCACGGTTATTAAGCCAAATAATCGGATCATTTAATTTCATTTGCATAATCATGTGATTCCTAGGCATGTATGAGATCTAGTATCGGTTTCGTTTCTCTTTCTTTTAGAAAGTTGGTTTGCATTAGTAAATGGAAGTTACTGTTTTACAGATTTTTAACCATTCGTCGAGGTAAAAGATCGACTATCAAACGATTGTGAGTACCAAGCCAAAGAGTATATCAATAGAAAAAAAGAGATAAAAAGGATGAAGAAGAAAATTGAAATGTAAATAGAAATTGAAGAGAATAAAAGTAAAAGACGGTAAAGGAAATGAAATTGAAAAGAAAAATTAAAGGGATAAAGTAGATGAAAGAAAAGACTTAAATTAAATGAAATTGGAAAGGAAATGGGTGGAAGAAACACTTGGTTTTCCTCTGTGTATCCGTGTATCCGTTTCTGGATTAGGATGGGTAGGATGTATAGAGTACTGTCAAGGTTCCAACTCTTTATTCTGATTCTAATATTTCTATTTATAAGCAATTCTATAAATTAAAAATTACAATAATATCCTTATAAATAACTAAACATAACCTACATGAAAAACTGCTTCTTCTAACTTTTCTCATGAGAGTACGATAGAGTAGGCATGTTGTAACTTCTGCATGCGTCATAACCGCTGAAACTTCCAAAGTTGGTTTTCTTTTACACATTTGATAATTGCTCGATCTGTTTCCCTCTTCGACAAAATACACTTCTTCAACAATGACCATTTTTTGCCAAATAATCGAATAATTACGTACTCAATATCATCCATTATCAAAATGGCATAGTGTTTATTTTCAACATAACAGTTACACTCTAGCTATTCCCCTTCGGTTGTCATGGTGCAAGGTGTTTTAATATTTTTAAATGTTAATCTTAATTAAAAATTAGTTATAAATATTAATTTTAATCATAATTATATTTTTTAATCATAATTATATTTTATAATTAAGATTCATGAGTAAAAATCAAGTAATACCATGATACACTTAACAGTCCCGCTATTCCCACACCTTTTTACTAAAAATTAAATTGACATCCTTTTTAAAATACGGTAACTGCTTGTTTGTTAATTGCATTTGGTCTATTTTGAGTACTAAAATATATAATTAATTAATAATAACAGTATTTTTATACGTGTGTAAAATGTGTGTTTAGTAAAAGGATGTGTGAATAGCATTATTCTACACTTAATTGACTTCTTATAGTATTAGTATAGAGTGTTCCTATTCAAAATGTTCCCATATTTTATAATTAAATTTTATGAAATAGTTATAGTGTTAAGATTAATTCTTTGAAAAGAAAAATTAGTTTGTTTGGTTTGCGTTTTTATTTTCTATTTTCATTTTCAGTATTTTCTATTTTTTGAATTTTATGAAGGAAAAAGAGAAAACAGTGAAAACAATAAAATTATGGTGTGTTTGGTTTGAATTTTATTTTTTGTTTTCATTTTCAGTATTTTCTGTTTTCTGGATTTTGTGAAGAAAAAAGTGAAAACAATAAAATCCTGTTTTCGGCTGTTTTCACTTTTTCCTTCACAAAATACGGAAAATGAAAATAGAAAATAAAAACGCAAACCAAACACACCCATGTTTTTTGCTGTTTTTACTTTTTCCTTCACAAAATCCAGAAAATTGAAAACACTGAAAATAAAAAACAGAAAATAAAAACGCAAATCAAACACACCCTAAACGACATAATTTCTATGAAAATAAATTCTTATTTCTTAAGCTTTTAAATTAGAATCTAGCGAATTTGTGAATAAGCTAAGTTTCCAAAGCAAAGTTGTTAAAAAAAAATCACAACATAAGAGCCTAACTGAAAATTAGTAAAATATAAACTTTCATATTTTCAATACGTTATTAATATATATACAAAAATTTATAAGTTCGTTCCTTCTTAACAAATCTCCATATTGAGTATTTTTAGCTAAATTATTTTATTTGTGTGTAGAGGGGGGAAAGATAATTTGCTCAAAACTAATGTCCCCGAAGAAAATTTGGGCGACACTAAATAAAATTTTCAATTAATAACTCCATTTAATTGAAAAATGAGAGAAAAGAAATAGTAGTAAATAGTAATATATATTAAAAAAACAGTTAACAATGATAATTTTATATTTTCAATTATCTAAAATCAAGATCACAAGAGGCATCTCTCATTATTTCCTAAGTACTGTGCATCAATTAATTTTGATACTTTTTTCTTTGAATATTGGAAATGAGTGTACATTATCCAAAAATATTGGAATTTGAGAGAATTTCTACTGTTATGAGTTCAGACTCATCGAAGCATGCAAAACGTAACTTAATTGTAGCCCAAAAGTGAAAGGAAGATGACGGCGGTCATCACAAACACAGCCAGCGTTTTCACAAACATAGCATGCGTGTAACCAAAGGCAGCAAGCATTTAACCAAACGCAGCCTCTGAACAAACGCAACTAGCGTCTTCACAAACACAGCCAGCATTTTGCAAATCGCGCCAATCAGAAAGGTACACATCACGTTGCGTTTTATTATGTGCAATCAACGTTTTATTTTTGGACCGATAAAAATGTGACACGTGGCATTCTTCAGCTTGTGTTTTGACTATAAATTCATGGGAGCAAACCCTTCCTTCGTGCCTCCTTCTACACATTTCGCCTCCTTCATCCTTCAAGTAGTGTTAGGTTAGCTCAAGAAGTAATAGTTTTGGAGTAATATTTTTTTCTTTTTTTTTGAGGTTTTTTTATAATATGATTCGAGATTTTACAAAGAAGAAAGATCACATTGCTGCACATTTAGGTGTTCCTGAATATGTAAGTTAATTTTTAATTTTTGTGATCTTATGATAATATTATTTATTTTATTGTTATTGTTATTATGATTATCATTATTTTTCTTACTATTATTATTATTGAGTACACTAGTTATTTCAATTTTTATTTATTATCACCGTATTTATTTTTATCTATTACTATTTATATTGTTGAGTACACTAAATATTTAAATTTTTATTTATTATCACCGTATTTATTTTTATCTATTATTATTAGTATTATTGAGTACACTAGTTGTTTAAAAAACTTATTTATTTATTATATTTTTGTTTTATTTATTTATTACTGTTATTATAATTTAAATTGTTTATTATATATAGTTTATTATTGTAGCATTTGTTAATGTGTACGGTTATTATTATTATTATTATTATTATTATTATTATTATTATTATTATTATTATTGATAACCATTTTGCGTCTATTTCAGTCAACGAGAAAGTTATCGATACTGACACTTGATCCACCTAAGCATTTCAATGTGATCGCTTCGAACACACTGCGAGATACAGTTTTTCACTATGTTGAGGCCGTAGGAGAAGTGGCATCTCACTGGTCACTCGTATCAGCTTTAATTGAAAGATGGCGTCCTAAAACACATACTTTTCAATATCCTGTGAGGGAATGCACTATTACGTTGGAGGATGTGCTGTATATTTTTAGCCTCCAGATTGATGGGGAGGTGATGACGGGCATGACATACAGCACTCCTGATATGTTGGTCGAGGAGTGCTTGGACGAACGGTTTACAATGTTTGAATGCTCTGATGCAAGGGTAGAAGGTCCAAAACACCCGCTGAAGTATCCTAACTCCCTGAACCTGCTCATCACCTCGGTAAGCTAGCAGGGTATGGATTTTCACCTTTGAGCCTGGCATCTTATCGCACATTACCCTCAGCCATATAGGTAGAGTTTGGTAAGAAGTTTCCCATCCGCCAAATATTTTTGCCACACATTTTTGCTTTGATAGTCAAGCCTTGCGGTAACTTATGGTATAGTTGAACCTCGCCTGAACTTCTGCAATTACTGACTTCACCGTCATCGATATGCTATCTTCAACCATCGGCCTTATAACATCCGCAATCGTATCAGAGTCCAACTTAGAGTGATCTTGGGAAATCACTCCAACAGTACACTTTTGTCGACCATTGTACCTTCGAATTTCCCAACACCCTTTTTCTTTGAATCAAACTAGCTCTGATTAGCCAATCACACCCATTTCCATACTGCGTACATTTTGCATAGAACGTCAATGGCTCAGACTCATGCACCATGTAATCAACACCTCTCGTGATTGTGTATTTCTTTATTGCCGATATAACTGATTCCCTGGAGGTATAGGTCATCCTAATAACAAATTCACCATCTTCTGGTGCCGCAACTCCTACTCCATATTACAAAAAAGGTCCGTCAGATATTTTAAATAAGAAAAATAAATGACCAAACCTCAAGAATAAGAATACCTATAGTCGCATATTCAGGAAATGGAGGTAGATTCATGGCATCAAGGCTTAGATCTCGCATCATGGATGGAATGCCAAAAGAATCATTACGGATAAATGTTTGCATCGCTTCATGCACAACTGGATCATCCACGTTTATCCCCATCCTCATTGTCGTCACTGAGTTCATAGTTTGCCTCGAACTCGTCTTCAATATCGATGTCGTTTTCTAACTCGGGTAACCCGAGTATGTTCTGCTCCTCCTCCTCCATTTCTTCCCGAGGCTTAACCACTTCAAACTCAACATACAACTCTAGAATCGGCAGTTGATACCGAGTATGTTGATAAATTTGAAACATCTGGTGCATACTAGCATCGTCGTAAATACGCATAGTTTGGAATTGCACTACACCGCCAAACAACACAACTGGGTTTCTGAATAATATGTTGCTCATCCTTTTTGAAATGTGGCTTTGTATGCTTCCACAGAGCACGTTTTGTAACTCCACAAAAGTCATTGTGTAACGAATAACAGAAGAAAGTGGATTCTGACACACAAATGTCACCCCTTCAGCTATGTGGGATATAATCTCGCCATTATAATATGCTCGCATAAATGCATCTCCCTCCACTGGCTCCATATATTTTGGCCTTCTGCTAGGTTTTACCCGAGTAACTCAAACACACAAAGAGAAATGAATTTTGCGAAGGTAATCTAGGTATATATAGGCTTTAAACAAGCTCACTCTCTTTTTTTAAAAACGCCATGTGCTTCTTTAAAATCGCCTTCTGCCTTTTGCAAAATGCTGTGTGCTTTTTGCAAAACGCTTTGTGCTTTTTACAAAAGCGTTGTACTTTTACAAATTACTCTATGTGTTTTGGAAAACGTTTTGTGCATTTTGAAAAACGCTTTGTGCCTTTTTTAAGACTTAAATTGCGTTTGTAAACACGTAATAACGTTTTTCGTTGTAATAAAAAATAATTGTTTACAACAAAAAGCTTTATGCAAATTTTCTGATCCCATAGCAGTGTATATACACCACTAATGCCAATATTAAGGTGAATCACGAAGCTTAAATCCATATACAAATAAAGAAGCCTAATTTTGACACTTATTTTGGATCAAAGATGGTAATTACAAGGAAAAACTTATTTAATTTGTATAATAGAATATAAATTATATTATATTATGTATATATCCACATATAGAAATACATATCTGGTATCTCATTATTTTTTATACTACTATAAATTTAATTATTTTGGTGGTTGATTTATTTTCAATTGCACTGACAAAAATAACTAACCATGAAAAAATAAAAGGGCAAGTTACCAAAACAAACCATTTGGCCCTAATAATTACCCAATTACACCGTTTGCTAACAAATGATGCAATTGCACCGAAGCCAACTTGTATAGAAACCATGGCAGCCAGTAGGGGTTTCCAAGAAAAGTGGGAGGCTGCCACGGTTTCTTCATTTTTTGAATGCTGGTGAACCAAAACCGTGGCAGGGTGCCAAGGATTTTGGTA
>JASCZI010121314.1:16381-32295 GCA_036250425.1 Stylosanthes scabra | reverse complement strand
AAAAAAAAAAAAAAAAAAAAAAAAAAAAAAAAAAAAGACATGTAAGTATTTCATAAATGAAATCTATCATATTGTCACATTTAGAAGAACATCAAGAAGGGTTCAAACCTGGTTTGTGCTGATGAGATATGTATGCAAAACAGTGAGGCCGCCAACAAACCAGACAGAGACGAAAGTGTAGATAATTAGTGCAATTGAAGCAGGAGTTTTAATCATTGCTTTCCAGATTGATATATCTTCAGAATCCTTGATCTTTCTAATATAGACCCAGCAAATTGCATGTACGTATAAGCAAAGAAGCGTTGCAGAGAAGACAAACATGTAGTAGAACCTGTAATTTCGCTGCAGCCAAGTACATAAAATTGCGGTTGTTGTCATTAGCCTGTGAATTTTGGCCACGGATGAGGAAAATATATGGGCATGGAAAATATGATCATCATACAAGCAAATAATGAGTAGCCTTGCTATTGGAGGCAAAAAACCACTCAATTGGCAGAACAAGTTCTGTTTAGCCAGTTTGCAGATTTCTGGCCAGTTCAAGTGGTTCAATGGTGACTTCTTGGGATAACCATTTTTCCAGACCAACTAGACCAGTGGCCTGTGGTCCGCTTGGTTCCTTGTTAACCTGGTCAAACCAGCCATTCTGACCTAGTTCTCAAGATACAATAATCAAGTTTTATTCCTCAAACATGGTGCCTAGTCCTTGTCAATACTAATTTTGATCATATTCATGTCTATTTTTAGGTAGACCATAAATGCTAGCATCTGAACATAGTAAATTGAGTAAATTTCCAGTGACAAATTTTGATCAAATTTTGTCACATTTTGATCATATTCATGTCTATTTTTAGGTAGACCATAAATGCTAGCATCTGACCATAGAAATTGTTGTTAGCTATTCATAACTGCTCAAGAAAGCTTTCATGCAAAATTCATAATGTTAAACAGGACACAAGTGACAAATACGAATAAAAAAACACAAAAGATGGTTCTAAATCATATGATTAAAGATTGATGAAAGAATGAGCATTACCAATCCAATACACTGACCCACCCATGGGCAGTGATGATCAAATCGCTCCACACAATTATCGCATACTGAACAATGAGAACAACGGGGAGGTCTATAGAGCATACAGGTATCACAATATTTTACTTTCACAGATATACCATTGATGATCACATCCTTTGTTCGAGGCAAATTTAGCCTTTGATTCTGTTCATTGTCGACATTGGCACTCCAATCATGAACATCCGGCTCTGGAGGACGAGTATTACGAGGCACTATCCCAGGATCTCTTCCTGAGGTCAGTAGAAGGGTGATCAAAACCTGGGAAATAAGAGAACAATGATCTGTGAGAAAAGAAACATAGTGCTTTCACATATTTGAATATATATTTCAAACAGCTATCTACACCTGAATTCAACATTAAGATAAATTTGAGTATGGAAAAATAGAAGTGTTAGGATACATTTTTTTTTAATCAAATTGACTTACAAAAATGGTGTGAACAATAGCTATGATCAGAATTGGATATCCCGAGTGATGAGAAAAATCGTCCAACAATTTTCTAGCCACAAAAACACAGAACACAGCAACAGGGGCCACAATAAGAAATATTGTCAGAAATATGGACTTTATATCTGGTCCAAATATAAGCCTTCCCCAAAACAAAAACACCTGAAAAATAGAAAAGCCACGAATCAAAACACAAGCTAGTAATTATGACAAAGCTTAATCATGGCATGTAAAAACAATAAAACAAAAACTTGATCCTTGAACAATACAGATAAACAAACTCCATGAATAGAATTTTAATGATCCATACTCATCAAGGAATAGAAGCTTAACAAGAATAATATGCATTCAATACCCTTTCCAGTTTCTTCTGCCGAGAAAAGATGACAATATCACGAACCAACTCTCCAAAAAACTTAAGCTATTGCATATATGCACATGAGTGGTTCATAACTTACTATCTACAACACCCTCTTTCGGTCTCTATGCGTGGAACATACACAGACTCATCCTAACTTGTGTGTTGAAATTCAATTTATATTCGAAAATATTGCGGGTAACAAAAGTCGAACTCTAGAGTCTAGATGTTATAATCATAGAAGTTCTGATGACACCATATCGGAATTCATCTCTACGAAAAGATTAAGCTAAGAGAAATGATTTAATATCTAAATTTCATAATTAATAAGTAGACCTAAAACATGGTATGATGCCATATATCAATATCAACATGAACATCCTTCTCTTGGAACTGAAATTTCTAACTGTATCACCTATCACTATTTATTAACACACACACACACATTGATGATTCATGATCATTCAAAGTAGTTACTACTGATCTATCTCATAGAATCAAGCAAAACGATAAATTGATTAAATTCCCAAACAACTAAAATTTCACCTAAAAAACACAACTTTTTTTTTTCATCTTTCAATTAAGAAAGAGTCAACGAACAATAAAGTGAGAAAATTCAATTAATAATCGGAATCAAGTTGAAATTGAACTGAAAAGAAAGCGATTGATGAAAAGGAACACACAAAAAACGATAGTCAAAGCAAGAATTTGACTTACATTGTTGCCTTTCCAGATTCGATAAGTTCTGACCAGAGAAGAAGAAGAAGGAGGAGCAGAAGTATCTCCGGCACCGTCACCGTCGGAATTCGGCGGCGCCGGCGCCGGAGGTTGCAGTGGATGCATCGATTTATGTGGATTTGTGTGTGAATGGTGAATGGAAATGGGAAGATCAAATCATCAATGAGTCAATCACTCAGCCCAATAAAGAATAAAAGGTCAAACTCAAAGGGAAAAAAGTTTTTTTTTTTTTTAATTTTTATTTTTCTTCCTAATATAAATATATTTTTGTTTATTTTTAAATTTTTTATATATAAAACTTGGGAGGTGAGTTTAATTAGAAGTATTTGTATTCAACTTCAATTTTTATGGGATATATATAGGATAAAATTCGTAAACAATCTCTCATGTATTAATTTATATCTCTATCGAATACTTTCTGTAAAACTCTTAAAAAAAATCTCAAGAAGTTTATTATATGAAAATTTTATTACTTTAATTTAAAAGTTATGAAAATACCGCTTATTAATTATGCTATTTAATATTTAGCCATTAAAATAAGTCATTAAAATTAATCATTAATATATAATAAATATTAAAATATAAAATACATATAAAATACATATTGAAAATAATAAAACTTTTTATATATATTTATGTATAAATATATGGTAGTTGATTTTAATAAATAATTTTGATGTGTAAATAGAATTGTTGTTATAGAATAATAGTGTATTAATAGATAATTAGATAATAATGTGTTTATTAATTAACTTTTATACAAAATAATATTAAACACCTTTCACTTTAATAATGAGATCTTCGGTTAAAGAAATAATAGAAGTTGATTACTCGTAAGGGTAACTATTGTAAAATTTTTTCACAAAAGTATTAAAATTTTTAAGATTATTACTTTATGAGTTTAGTTAATAAGTTTTCTTATTAAAAAAATATAAAAGAAAAAAGAATTTATAGATAAAACAAAATTCTATATACATTTAGTATATTGGAAGTTTTAGAATTTTTTTCACTATTTTTTGGTATAAATTTTATCTTCATAAATAAGAAGATATTTTTTTAGAATAGTGCTACGGAATCAACATTAGGAAGCTATTAGGGAGTTAATAATTAAGTTATCATCCAAAGTTTATATGAATTATCATCCGTAACTATGTGTTGGCTCCTTATTGGTCATAATGTATTAACTCTTTAGTCATTTTCTTTTTTTTAATATATAGAATTTGATTTTTCCGTTTTTTTTTTACCTCATAATAATATCTTGCATACATTATCTGAAAACTCAAAGTAAACATTTTTTCTTTGATTTTTTTACACATTATGTATCAAAATAAATTTCATATTTCTTCTATTAAATTATGACGATTCTTTCCTAAGCTAAGACTCCTAGTTTCTTAAATTAAAAGAAATAAAGAAGAAAAGGTTGAGTATTAGAACTTCGGTTTGGTAGGTTTATTGGTTGACTTTCCTAAGTTGCTTCAAAGTTGAATATCTCTTCAAAGTATTACTTTATTTAGAAGAATGGCACCACATCATTGACTCGGTGGATCCATTTTATAGTTTTGTGAACAAGAACCAATTCAAATAAAGATTATATAATCAAAATTGAATTAATCTAATAATTAGTTCTTTAGATCATTTAAATAAATATTCGTATTTCAAATTTCATTTTTTAGAGTAAATCAGTAACCCATTAGACAATTGTAAATTTTTAAATAAAGTTTCGATCCGTGATGAAATAGTCTTGATCTTTCGGATTGAAGAATAATGTTGAAATAAAAAAAAATAAAGATTACTTTATAATAAAAAAGAAATAAATATTATTTTTGTATGGCAACTAATTATTAATAATAAATTGCATTATGTTCATTTCCCACTAGATAATAGGCGTGACAGACGGGCAACATATTGAGCATAAAATAATATATTTTTTTTGGTGCCTAGTATAAAATAATATATATATAATAATTAATTTAGTGACTTATTTTTATATATATATAATGTTTTTATTTTTCCAATTGTAAAAGATCTTGTATTTGAATTTCCATAGAGGAAATGTTAATAGTAAACTAGTAATATGTTCTCTTTAATATTGATTAATATATTTTCAAATACTGTATTACTTTCTCTCCTTAAATTTACGTATGAAATAAAATTCTTCAATGAACAAATACAAGTTAAGCTTTTGTAGAGTTTGATATTTGAATCTGCTATTGGTTAAATAATAAAATATTAATATGACATAGATTTTTTTTTGGAAAAAATTAACATGACATAGATAAATCAAAGCATTCTCTTTTTTTGTTATATTTTTTTTTTTATCAACATATATAATTTGATTAATTGTTTTGATAAAACCTTCTTTGTCCTTTTTTTTTTTTAATATAATTAGCAGGCTTGCATTTTTTTTTCCCTTGTGCAGCATATTAAAAAGCCAAGGAATCAACCACTTGGACATCAGTGTATCATTATTTAAACTGGGCTTTCTTATGTAAAATTTGAAAATAAAACAGATGGCCCAACTATAACCCAATAATATTGGCCCAAATATTTAACAAAAATCTAAAACAAAAAAGCCACTGACCCAATGGGAGTAAAAGAAACAGAACTCTGACCCAAAACAAAAAAGTTAAATTGTTGAACCAACTCACCCTAAAAAAGAAAGATATATAATTAACCAAAAAATATTGTTATACCACACCTCCTATAGAGGCAGTGCACATACTTTTTTATTATGAAAAACATGATTTTTTTTCTACGATATTCCTTAATTCGACAGATGGATTTAAACCTCAACACTTATTTAAATGGAGAAATTAATGAGTTAACTACTATATCTATCCAACTTTCAAAAAGATATCTCTTTGTCTCATTTTTTTTTTTTTTGACAAACTCTTTGTTTCATTTAGTTTGTAATTAGGGTTTCTTTTCTTCTGGGCTTTGAGAACCATCTCAATACAAAAAAAAAAAAAAGATTTTGTTGAACCACATCATCAAATATGTTATCTGGTTAAACTTTTTTTCAGTTTCTCTTTGTACTTTTTAATGGCTTGACCTCACAAGTTTTGTGTTTATGACTTTATGTATTATTTTAAATATTAAATATATATATATATAAATAATAAACTTATATGTGTATGCATATGAATATGATGCATGATGATGCACAATTGCATATACAAATTTGTTCACGTTTTCTTGTATGAATATGTAGAATGAGTGTTAATATATATATAGAAATTAAAAATAAGAAAATTGAAGTATTTGTTATACGTTGTGATATTATCATGTTTTGATGCCTAAACCTGATTGATAGAAACAACAGTTTTGGATAGCAATTTCTGAAAACAACACAAAAACGTACACTATATTTATTTATACAAATTTGTCACATTATTGTTACTAGCTATCACTGTGCCATTCCCATAATTGAACATTGACTTGATGCAACACTTTATCATTTATTATATATGTTTCTTTTAATAAAAAAATAAAAATACTACTATTATATATATAATAATATTTAGTTTATTTACTACCACTTGAATACATATATTTTTCTTATTAGAAAAATTCTTAACGATGGCCACGAATACCTAATAATACAGTGGTACGTGTGTACTTCATTGTCTTTCAATTTTGGAGTTATCTTTTATATATATGAATTTAATAATTTTAATATACATTGTATTGAATTATATAACCTCATATATGTTAAATTATACATAAGTAAAAATAACTACTTATTAGATTGATCACGTAAATGGTCATTAAAAAAATACATGTGATTGTACGAGTATGAAAACATTTTATCTTCATCTTTAATGTATTCAAGGTCATTAGTTTATTGATTTATTTAAATAAATGTCAAAAGTTTGAATTTCACTTTATACATCTAATAATTTATTGATTATGATTTATTTAAATAAATGTCAAAAGTTTGAATTTCACTTTATACATCTAATAATTTATTGATTAACAAAAATTCTGAACGAAGTCGTTTTTAACCCGATGAATTGAGGTGTATACATATAGTTTTGGACTTCAGTGTGTTGCTTTCAATAAGATAATTTTGCTTTCTCAGACTAGATAAGATCTATTAGTATTAATTTGAATGATCTGCAACAAAATCATTTATCAAACATGGTATAATGTTGAAGAGACATGAATTAATGAATTCCATTATGAATGTGACTCTTGATTATTTAAAAAGCAGCTTCATATATATTCCATTAAGAATAGGGAATCATCTAAAAAAGGGTTGAAGGAGAGTCCACATACACAATTGAATCCATAATAAGCTTAGTAGGATCTTAATGTGCAATGGCTAAGATCAAAAAAATATGTGTCACATATTTGCCTAACATAAACTTGAATTAAATTTGGTTTCTTCAAGTGGGAGAAGAATAAGAGGAGATAGTAAATTGCCTTAACCTTAGGCTAAAGTAATCTATATTGCATGGTCTATAGTTTTGGTAATTAATGCTTTATTTGACCAACAATCTCTATCTCTCTAACAATAACCTCACATTGCATTTACTCACCCAATAGCCAACTAGATGGCTCTTATTAATTAATATAACTTCGTATGATTATTATTATAGTATGTGTTAGAAAACCCTAGCTTCATTGTTCTTCCTTCATTTTCTAGGGAGTGGCTATTTGATATCAACATCTTGGGAACTTTAATTAGCAATATCTATATGGATATTGCCATTTTTCCTTCATCACTTGTTAATGTCATATAATTTTTCATGAACTTATTTTATCTCAATTAATTTAAAAATTAAAAGTTTAGAAATAAAAGTAGTACTAATAAGGTATGTGTATAATAAATATATGTACAAGAGGATGTTGATGGAATAATACATAATATACTAAAAAGAGCGACAGATAATTGTGATTCTGGATTTCGTTTAGCGATGATTTTTCAATTGTTGAATGTAAGTATGCAATGATTTATTTCAATTGTGACAGTTGATTGCAAACCGTCGTTGTATACAAATAAAATTTTGGAAAAACGTTATTTTGCGATGGTTAAAAGTTGCCACTAAATGCCTTTTTTTTTCCAAACTGAAAAATATACACTAAGAAAACAAATGTATATATAAAATTAATATAATATATTTACAATAATAAATAAGTTTACCCATAAATATCCTATCACACGCACATTATTAATTGATAGTTTAGAAGGCACATGCATCCGAGATCATATCCCCGAAGGCTTGAATTTCTAGAATTGTCCAGATAAAATAAAGAGTACGTATATATAGCAATAATTAATGTATGTGTTATAATAATAATCATAATAATGTATAGTAGCTGAATTTGAAAAAGACATTATTCTTTAAATTAGCAACAACGTTTTTTTTTTTTTTTTTTGGTTTATTGACAGCATTATATTCTCATCATCAAGTTTACCCTTAATTATAGCTAGCTGGTGACTTGTATTATTATGATTACATGATTTGGATCGAAAAACAAAATAGAAAGCAAATAAGAACAAGAAATATGGAATGCAAAGCGGCACAATGCGTGTGGTCCATGTGGCTTCAATTCCAATTATTATTTATAACAATCTAAAAGAGTTTATATACGTTATTAGTTCTTGCATTATTATGTTGCATTCTGTGTATCTTTGGTTGCTTCATTCATTCATCTCCATCATCTCATGAATTGTGTTATTTATATTTATATATTGTCAATATAAAAGAATTTTATATAGAAAATTAATATAATCATATATTATATCTATCATATTAACAAAATTAATTAATGTTTAAATCTGTTACGAAAAATCAAATAATATAAATCTGATTATATAAAACTTTTATACTGCCATTATATTAAAATTAAATTCCATATATTTTATTAGGACCTATAATATAATATGTTAGGATATTAGATATATAATAATTATTTGTCTCCTTTTATCAATTTAATTTTTTTAAATAAATAGTATTATAACATAATATTAGAATTCTATGATAAAAAAATTTATAGTATCTTAGTAATTATTCTTGTGTTTTTTTCTTCTATCAGCTTATTAACCATTTTGAAGAAATGATAATTAATTAATAATCACTTATGTAAACACTTAACAAAAGTTCGAACCCTAATAAAATGATATGGGCTAAATAATTAACCTAAAATTTTACATATAAAAAAGAGAATATGTGTATGAAAAAAAAGACAAATAATTATACAAAAACATTGTATGTGGAAATTAATTAAGATACTAGTACAGTACAATGAAGCAAGAAATTAGTTGTGTGAAAAGCATTTGAATGGTTGACATATGATGATGAGATTAATGTCAAATCTTCTAACTTATGTCTAATTTTTTGTGGGACCACACTCCTATCATTGTGGAAACAGAGATAGATAGGTTTTAGAAACCATATGATGATATCATTGATGTTCCCTCACATATTATTTTTCAACTTCCAACCCCTTAATAATAATAATAATAATAATAATAATAATAAGGTTGAATTACATTCCTATAATTACTCTACACTTAAAAATTTTTAATTGAGTCTTCACAAACAAAAAATTTTATAAATAAATTTCTCCTATTCAAAACGTTAAAATTAATTGAATATTTTTCGTTATACTCTCACATTGAAATGTTCATAATTTCTCACATTGAAATGTTCATAATTTACATAATTCAACTGAAAAATATGCTAAATAATATTTAATTGAATCCAACATATTTTGTAACGATAGATATTTTATAATTTTTTTAATTATATAAACTTATTAATTACAAATTTTTAAACATAGGAATTAATAGTTTATAATTTCAGTAAAATGATAGAAATTAAATATGTATGTAATTTAACCTAATAACAATAATAATAGTAGTAGTACTATTAATCAACGTGGATCAATCTACCCAAAAAATTTATACACATAATAATAACCCTAAAATTTTTTATATCGTCAGCTGATTTAACCCCATTAATTATTATTAGCAGAACAATAAAAAGACTTATGATGAGAAGATCTTTGATTCAAACCCATATCGACACGAGTTCATAGCTATATATATTCTTAGGATAAAAAGTTGTACCACTATATATATACACCTTATCTTTAATAAAAAAGAAGTCTATCTTATATCCATTAAAAATGTTATTTATGTTATTAAAGGATAAGATTTTAATTTCCTTTTTTATATTAATTAGATGATCACTACATATATCTTGTCATTTGGTTGATCAAGTGTGCAACAATCCATTATCAAACTAATGTTAATATTGGATTTTAAGTTAAAATTGAATTGTGAGTAATTAGAGATATTATTCATTATTCAAGCACAAAAAAAAGATAAAGATATTATTAATTATTCACTGCCCATTTTTTTTAAAATTATATTTTTAATTTTTTGTAGAATTTAGAATTTAAAATTTAAAAATTTACTAAATTAAGTTTTTTTGGTGGGAACTAAATGAACTAATATTGACTAAAAAAACTAGCTTTTTATTTAAACATTTAAGTATTAACTATTTTAAACTATAGTTGGTAACTTGGTATCCTACTACACGTTTTAATAAAACTTCTAAACTTAACCTAACTGGCTGTCATTCATTCACCCCCAAAATAAAACAATAATCATAAGTAGCTTTCACCAACAATTTAACAAAAAAAAAAAAATATATATATATATAATAAGAACAAGAAAAGTAAGTAATAATAATCTCAAACCAAATCATTGTTCAGCTCAATCATTCCAAGTTTCGATTCATCATTATTATTTTTTATTTTTGATATTTTTCTTATTATTATTGAAATTCAAGGTTGTTGTTCTTCTTCCAATATAATCATTAGTTACATGAGAGAATTATTCAAGCAAATAGGTAGCACAATTGCATTGGTCAATTTTCGTTTCAATCAAATTCATCACTTATTATTACAAAAAAAAAAAAAGAAGGTTATTTCAGTAATTTCCAGATTACTCTCCAGGTGTCCCTCCACGTACACAGCCTCTATATAATGATATTGATAAGCCACACAAAAAGGTTTGAAAAAAAAGTTCTTAGCCTTTTCAGCCACACACACTCTAACTAAAATAAATAAATAAATAAAAAACACCCAAATCATTCACAACAATTATTTAGTTTATATTATTATTATTATTATTATTATTATAATTAGTTATTTTTTTATATATTGTAAATAAATTTGTAATAATGTATACACAAATTGTGAAAAATCTATCAATCATTTGCGGCAAGTGATGGGAAATTTTGTGATAAAACCACTTGTGCAATTTGAGCCACATGAATATATAACACGTATGATTTGGGAATTTCAGTTTTTATAATATTTTAATTAATTTATTTATTTTTGGTCTGGTAATGTACCACTTAGAAAAATTAGGACCCTACGAAATCCTTTCTGTCATTGATTTTATATATATATATATATTTGGTGCCAAATCATCACACTATACCCTTGTTTTATGGAGGAGTAGTTGGCGTCAAGGATCTAAATTTCTGCCTAAATTAGAACGCATGCATGCACTAATTATTAATAAAGCTATCCCACAATTGATAACAAATTAAAACAAAAAATATATATGTATGTTTTGACGTCTCATATTTGTTCTTTGTTTGTTTAGTGTTACTTTGGGGTAACAAAATTAATAGCACCAGAATAAGTATGATATTTGTGTATCTAAAAATAGAAATTAAAGGTATTTATTGAAAACTTAGAGTTTAATCATTTTATATTACATTATTTTTAATTTAAATTTTCTTACACAACCATTTAATCACAATATTTTTTTAAAATGACGACAACTATTCACTTACTAAATGTGAAAAATAGTTATTTTTTTGTTAATATAATAATACATAATTGAAAATATTAGAGAATTTCTTTATATTGACAGTATATTATAATTAAAATTTTAATTTAGTTGTGAAAAATAAAAAAATCAAGTATTAAAAATAAAATTGCTTTAAGATATAAGAATAATAAAATTTATATAATAATGCTAGGTAACCAGTAAAATTTCAGCCAACAAGTTAAATTGGATATTCTATTTCCTTAAGTTTTGTATGTTTTATTTCTAAAAAAAATATAAAATTTACTAATTATTGACTATTTTTTGTTGGTTATCGATGCTTTCTTAAATTTATATTGCCATATATAATAATTGAGAAAATAGGTTTCAAAAATAAAAAAAAAATAACATAGATGCAACTGCTTTGACTGGGAAAAGACTTCTCTTATGTGGCTGTAACTTTCATTATAGAAGTAACTCTCACAAAAAATAGAAAAATTAAAGTGTGTGAGGTAAAATCTTTGAACTTTGAACACTTTTGAAATTTTGGTGATCTGTTAGTTTGGAAGGATGTTGAAGTCTTGTGAATCATGTACTTTTTATTTTGTCTATAATTATGTACTCTTAATCAATCATTGATGATTTTTTGGTGAAATTTTCGTTTTCATTTAATTAATACTAGTTAGTAAGTAATTAAATGGATTACTTGCGACTTAATTAAAACATCAATCATTATTCTTAGAAAAAGAAAATATAATAATCACTTACAATATATATAAGAGTACTAATAAAGAACTAAAAGAATTATCTACTTCATTATTTATGATTTAAATTAAAACATCAACCATTGCTCTATTTAATAAGGGCTTTTGATTCCATAATATACAACACTATTAAAAATGAAATATTATTCTTATTACATGAAATAAAGAATCACATATATCACATTGGTAAAATAATAATATATCATAAAATAATTAATTAAGTCATTAATTAATTAATGACACGCAAGTGCACCAACTTTAATCACCTGACCCAACTAAAACAAAATATCTTAGTTCCTAATTTTTGAAGCCATAAAATAATTGAACTCCATAGTTAATAAACTAACGCAATATAATTAATGCTAATCATATGAAAGATGCTTAAGCTAAGCTAATGTTTAATTATTGTTGTAAAGTGTAGATAGATATAATAAACAAAATCTTAAAATGTTATCCTTTCTTGTTATGCCCTAATTTTTTAAAATTACACCTACCACTTTGAAGTCCAACTATACCTACTAAAGATAGTCATTGATCATCACAACTCAATAAATTCATATATATATTTTTCAAATCTCACTTTATTCCTTTCCTAAAATTTTCAATTTATATCAAAGCACACAACCTTTGTACTATCGAACAAATTAGCTTCAAATACAATGGAATTTAATTATAAATTATAATATTATAATATAAGCTTGGTAGATACATATAATTATCATGAGATGATAAAGTGACACTTGGCTTAATCAAAATTCACCAAGAGGACTTTGAATTCCACTATTCACGCGTGTGCATCAAAAGTTTATGAGATAGATCGCAATAACACAATACACTTACATTTAAAATTTTAAATACATATTATATAACATGAATCATTCACCATTAATTCATCTGGCAAATAAAGAGAGAAAAATTCCAATTATTATTGAAAAGCTTTTTTACCGCTTTAGAGATTAATACTTTTATTAAATTGAACAAAATCTATCCAACTTTGTCTTTGTAATTCTATCTTAATTAATTTATGTGTATTACTATACATCCTCATACACTTCTTTTCTTTATTTTTTTTAATTTCTGTGTTGAGATACACTATTTTTGTGCTGTACATAACTGTTTTTATGCTATCGTATGTTATATTCATATGTTTTGTGAATTTTTTTATGTTGATGTTTATATTTTCTGTATTATAAATGAAATATATTGAGATATATAGTGGTACATGTAACATTATTGATTATATATATATATATATATATATATATATATATATATATATACTTTAATTTTGATATATCAAAAGTTAAAGAGTTTTATAAAATCATCTACTTAAACTCATTTTTTAATATAATTTTGAAAGTAGTAATAAATAGAAAAACACAGTGTATAATAATTATATGAAAAATTGATCATCTAAAATGGTAAAAGATTGATCATTTAAAAATAGTAGAGAATTAATAATCAAAAATAATAAAAAGTAAAATATTATCTGACATCAAAATAATATTTTATTTAATATAAAAATAAATGATTTGATTAAACTTTATTTATCATCAAATAATATTACTTATATAAATATATAGTGGCTCCTTTTCGTACATATGAAGTATTTTTGAGGGTATAAATAAAGGGAATAGTAATTTATACTATATATGTATGAAGCAATAGTGCATGAACATATGTTAGTTATACACGGGGTTTGTTTTCATGTGTGACAAGAAAGTTTTGGTGACCTAATTAATAACAATAGATTTTATTTTTGATTAATAGTGGGAGTGATTTGGCATGGGAAGTTTGGCGGCCAGTGTTGTACATTGAAGTACCACCAAAACATTAAAATGTGTATTGGATTGCATGAATCACAAGCAAGATATATTATCAGAAAAAGTGAAATCATTTACCAATCTAAGAATCATAGAAAGGGAGATTTCGGAGAAAAGAAATAATGGAAGATCAGATTTAGTTTGATTTCTAGTATGATGATATTACCACTACAACATATTTTAAACCTAGTAATATAAAATTCAAAAAAATTATTACTAAAAGGGTGTGAAAAAATTAATTATTAACATAAATATTCATATATGGTAATAATTATGCTAAGTGCTTCTGAAAATAGATGATGTTACATTCAATATATATTGATATTTGTTATGTTGACTTCCTTAGAAAGAAGTTTATAACATCATGTTTATAACAAAATGAAAAAGAAACTAACCTTAAAACTAAAATAGGTCAGTGTAATTCATTAAACTTATATGGATTTAATTTCACTTATAAATTATAATGTAATAATAGTAGTTGCAATTATAGGGCAGGACCAAACTTTTTAATATAGTCGGAATACTAATATTCATTTAAACTTATATACATTTTTTCCTTCAAAATTTGATTAAAGAGTTGATGAATATACAGTAAATTAAATAGTAATGGAAGTTATTATCTTCTGATAAATTTTTGAAATTTTATGACCTTTATATAAACTAATTAATAACAAAATATGGTAGTATATGTTATATGAAAAAGAATTAATTTACGTGTACAATATACACCTCCGTACAACTCATTTTCAACAAAAAAAAAATATATATATATAAACATCAACACAGAAAAATAAATTTCTGTATTGATATTTATATTTTTCCGTGTGTGTTTGTAAATGAGGTATACGGAAGAGTACAGCGATATATGTAGTATTACCGTATGAAAAATAAAAATATATTGTTGCATATCATTCTTCTTTTCAATTTTATTCCCACAATAAAAATAGTATTAAACAAAGAAAAAATTTAAATGAAAATTTTTTTGAAAGGGTACCAATGTGACTTGTACTATACTGATAATCATAGTATATATATGAAGGAAATGTAAATCTTATCAACAACAAAAAAAAATAGAAATTAAAATCATTGAAAAATAACCAATTCAATATAAACACTAGGACAAACGTAACAATAACCCTAAATTAAATTCCTTCCCATTGTAATTTACTTTAAATGAAAACATTCTATACAATTCATAGAAGTATGACCGCATGGTAACTCTTAGCTTTTTGTCAACCAACAAACTAAATATCTAAATTAGCAAGTAAATCAAAATAGAACACAAGAAAAAAATTTGAATACTCAACAAAAACATCTATCTACTAAAATTAGAATAATGAAGAGTATAGTAACATAAGGTGATGAAATAATGAGTACAAACAAATATACATATGTGTCACGTGAGTATGGGAATGAATATGGAAGGGAGTGTTTGGGTAAAAGAAAAGAAAAGAAAAGAAAGGGGAATGAAGAAAGCATTTTGTGTACGTAACATGTGGTTAAGTAAAAGAGTGTATATGTGTGTATGTGTAAGTGTGTGTGGCCCATTATCATTAATTATTTAATTATTATTAATACTACATTAAGTGATGAGCTGGCAATTTTCTTTGGTGTTGCATGGTTTATTATGTGTGGCCCTCAAAGCTATATGCATTCTAGCTAAAGCAATCATACATGATTCATAGTTTCAATAAAATCATAATGTCCATGCAAAATTGTACTAATTAATTATTTTTTAAAAATAAAAAATAAAATAATATTTTTATATGAGCCATGTAAACTACTACATACTCTCTCCCCTATATAAAGGCATTCCATGCTCTTTGAAATGAGTGTGACATAGAGAAGTTTAATTTAGAGAGCTAAGTAGCTTCATTCCCTTCTTCTTCAAACCCTTTTCCCTCTTCACACAAGC